>JANSLP010000457.1:0-21436 GCA_029298735.1 Ophiostoma sp. CBS 140.51
GGCTCGTCTTTCCCTCTTTCCTTTTTCGGGAGGGCGTGTGAGAGCGAGTTGAGTGGCTCGGGTGGGTGAGTGACTAGGGAGAGGGTGCGAATGTGTGACTGCCGATGCAATATGCTGTCAACAATATGGCTAAATTGTGTCATACGGACAACACTCGAAAAACTCGAAAGTAGCCGATGGCAACTTTATTCCGACTGCGCCGCTTAGTACTTCACCCGGATCATTGTAGACCTTCTCTTACTTTTGTTCTTCTCAGCCCTTCCGAATTCCCTGACTTTCTTCCTACATGGCATCACGCTAGGCCGCACATCTGCCATGGCCGCATCGCATCACGAGTTTGCTGACTCGGAGTCGGCTGCGTTTCTGTACAGTGAGGGAGACGACAAAGAGGATGGAAGGTCACCAAGGACCAAGGCCGGTCTCTGGACACGCATCGTTCACTACATACCCTACGTCTTCCTCATTGTCGGCATCGGCTTGGCACTGTACATTGGCATCACGACGCCCAAGGTCAAAGATGACAGGGCTGTGACAAACATCTTGCCTTCACAGGCCATGTTTGGGAGGAGTAAGCAAACAAAAAGTATGATACCTTGGTTGTCTCTTCCCTGCTAATAGTGTAGTCCCCACCGTAAAGAACGTCTTCCAGCCCGACTCAAGTTTCGACGTCGACCCATTTGGACCAGACGAGATTGACAGTCCGTGGTACAAACTGGCGCCACGTGAGTTTCTCTCCATACTTTGGACGATAATAATAGCTTTCTAACGACTCGCAGCTGGCAAAGGCCACATTAAGGTGGCAGACCCGGCCACCTGGAGCCTCACTGGCGGCTACCCTCTCACAGAAGACCCATCGTCTCCCTCAGCCGAAGAATACACAATCGCCCTCTACCACCAGCTCCACTGCTTAGCTGCTATCAAATCTAAAATGTCCCGACTGCAGTCTTGGTATGCCGGCGACAGTGACAACGAGTACTTGAAGTTTGCGTTGGGCGAGGACCAAGTGGCCGACCAGCACATCTACCACTGCTTTGATTATCTGAGGCAGACGTTGTTGTGTCATGGCGACACGACACTCGAAGGTGCCCGGAAGGTCAGAACGGAGACGGGACACGAGACAACAGTGCGTGGTGTTGACGGTTGGGATGTTGTCCATGCGTGTCGGGACCCGGCAAGCATCTATGCCTTTGCAGAGGCCCACCGCAGCCGGAATGATACGGGCATTGATTAATGTGTAGGGGGACAGTAATGTGCACGATGGTGTTGTGATCTGATTTCTCCTTGGATTTATTTTTCAAATTTATCTGTCTACATCTTTTTACGTACGACAACCACCAGTAACCGTGAAGGGTATTTGCGATGAATTGTCCATAACACTACATATTTTTACCCCGTATTATCTACAGAGTGTATAAGAAATCAGGATGACGGTCTCCCAGCTCCTCGATACCCTTGACACGCAGAGTGGCCCGCTCTTCTTCACTCATGTTGCGCTTCCGGTTGTTCTCGTACTGCATGTATAGACGAGTGAGGATGGTAAAGACGAGGCCAACGGCACACAAAGCCAGCGACGAAGCCTGTCCTTTGCGGTCTAAGCTGTTAGTGGGGGTATATGTGATAAGAAAAAGGAAGAGACGTACAGTAAGGTGGCGTGTTGTAAGCCTGGTTGGCACCAATGGACACGCACTGTGAAATAATGTTGAAGAAGGCAAGGGATGAACCGCGACGTGTGTAGCCAGCAAACGAGAGCGTCGCCCAGGATAGTTGCAGGTTGATGTTGGGGTAGACGGAAAAGGCTACGAGGCAAGTTGCGAAGAACCGGACCTTGTTGTTGGTGACGCCAATCAAAATGGCATAGCCTACAATGCTGACGGCAATAGATGCACCCAAAGTCACACTGCGGGCATTGGTCATATCCGAGATGCGGGCCCAGAAGAGGACTCCGAAACCGGCACAGGCGTAGACGATGACGGAGAAAAGTTGGGCGTCGACAGAGGTATAACCAAAACTCTGTTTCCGTTAGCCAAGTGAAGCGAGGACAAAAAAAATATTATTAGTAAGAGGACTGACCTTGATGATAGGCGGCAAAAAGTTGCTGAGAGACGATACGCAAAAGTGGCCACAGCTGGAGATGACTGCCATGAGCCAAAAGTGTGGGCTTAGTAGGATGAGTGGGACACGCTTCCACTGCAGCTTGTACTCGCTATCACTGACATTGTGGGCAGCGGCGGAACGGGCGATGATATGGGCCTTTTCCTCGGGGGTGAAGCCAAAGCGGATCTTGTACGGGCTGGGCGGCAGGAATGTCAAGACGACAAAGGCGAAGGCAATGGGCAGAATACCCTCGATCAAAAAGATCCAGCGCCAAGCGAGCCAGCCGTTCTTGCCGTTCAAGTTCTTTTCAATACCATAGGCAATCAAACCATTGAAAGCACCGGCCACGGTAGACGTGCAAAAGAAGATGGCACCGCGGGTTGCAATCTCATTGTACCGGTAGAAGAAGGACAAGTAAAAGACGGCGCCCTGGACGAAAGCCTCGGCCATACCGATCAAGAACCGAAGGGCCAACAGGGCACCGGCCGAGTGGATGACGACACTTAAAATCGTAAACAGACCCCAAAGCACCATGGCACCAAAGAACTGAATTGGTGGGCCAATAGCACGGACGAGAAGTGTGCCAGGCAGCTGAAAAACAATGTAGGAGACGAGGAACATGGTGGCCGCGTTGGAGTAGGCCTGGGCATTGAGACCCAGCTCCTGGGGCATACCGGCGACAGCAGCATTGCCCAGATCAGAGCGGCCCATGGCAGCAAAAAAGTAGACACTCGAGATGACGGGCAGGATGAAGAAGTCTAGCTTCCACTTGACACGGCGGTCGAGTGCCGGGTCACCAAGTTCATTGTCCCAAGCACAGGTGTTGATGCCCGACTGGGTCTGAGTCTTTTCTGGGCTGGACTGGTCGGCGATGGCCTCTTCGACCTCGTGCATATCGTTCTTTTCCGTGGAGGCCATGTTGGTGGTGGGTGGGCGTGACAAGAGATGAAATTGTGGTAAGCGGGGATGGTGGATTTCAGACGGTATTTCGAAGAATGGGAACGTATGAGATCGTGTTTGGTTGAAGGATGTGATAGGACAATAACAACACATCCCGGGATTCAGGGACGGCCTTTAAGTAAAAACGGAAAACACCACGAGCCACGAGGATGACTCTGAGGGTGAACAAAAACACGAAGCGAACAGACGAAAAACGCAAAGACTACCCAACCCTTGCCAAGATGGACAACCAGGGCGTTGGTAAATGCGGGGGAAGTAACAATGAAGAGGGTCTGATGCGAAATTCGGCTGGTTGATAAAAAGGAAGGCGAGTTTGGGAAGGGCACGAGAGTGTAAAGGGTGTGGTAGAACCTGGGGTAAGAGGATTGGGGAGGAGGTACACTGATGGGGATGGCTTCATCCGGCTGTAAGGACTGGTTGGGTTGTCGAAATTGTAGATGTTTTCACATGGGCGAGGCTCATTGGTGCTTGATGTCAGTCCACGTGAAGAAGTCAGGCTGGCGGATTGCGGCTCGTCAAGATTCTGGTGTGAGTACAATGTCAGCACGGGATAAGAACTCTGTTTGGTTTCCGGTCTGACTCTCACCTCGATCAAGTCGAGAGAATGGGCATCTCACCATCCCCTCAAAAGGTGTGGAGTTAACAACCCTGGTCCGATGAGAAGAATCCGGGGACAAAAAGAGCAAAATATCATGGGGCTCTTCTCAATATGGGCTTGGCACGCGAGGCTGGACCGGTAGACGGAGTGCTAGCGGAATGGTTTAACGCTCAAACTGGGCTTGGACCAAGCGGATTTCGCTTGACACCCTAGATGCCTCCGCTTTCTGTCACCTTTCACTCCATCAACTTTGCATTGCCTGGGCGTCCATCTCCGCATTATGAGCGAAGCGAATCTCGGCTCGTGTCAATAGTTGCCCTGTGTTAGTTTCTTAAACTTTCGATTCTTGTGCAAGCGACAGCCGCTTCCCCAGACCTGTGCGAGAATCGCTTCACACAAAGTATACAATAAATGTTACTGAGTGAATAATATTGTTACAAAATATCATGTCATGGTCGAATTTGGTTCAAAGTCGTGTCAACTCTAAAATAGATACGCAATACCACATGTTATCGTATTTAGCTCCCAAATCCCTCTAAAATTGTTGTCCATCTTTGCACCACCTCCATTTTGACCCTCAAACATGTTCCAGTATTGCAGTCCTTCGCAACTTCATTGTTTCTCCGTTCTTGCTTCCCGCAATGTTTGCCCCTTGTTTTGCCGTGTCTCCATCGCACTTTCCATTAATTAATTGCACTTGACTGTCGGTCGGTCCTTCCATCCGTCGCGCCTTCCTCTGTTGTCGGGGATTTGAGAAAAGAAGGAAGGTACGCGTTGTGTTCTCCAATCGTGCCTCCTTCAAAAATGCATCAAATTGCCTAGAATCGCACGATGTGTGAACACCGTTCTCTCCTTCTTTGCCAGTGGACTGTCAGCTGCATGCCAAGAGCAAGCGAATCTCGCTTAAGGAGCGAGGGGCCATGTTAGCGCAGGCCGTCTTCAACGGGGTCAATCACTATCTTCAGGGCTGATATGACACTGGCCTGGCCGAATCGGCATCGGTGTTTTGGCAGCGCCGTCCGCTCCGTCGTCATACAGCCTCGACCAGAGACAAATTTGAAAGCGTTTTCGGCAGGCTTTCATTCAACAGGTAGCCATATTAAAGCTCACAAAGACCAGGATGGCCAAGACAGTATTGGACCGGAAAACTTGAATCAAGGACATATTTCCAAAGCCGAGGCAATCGAAACTAATCTAAAAGCAATCGACATTCACTGATAAAACGAACATCACCACCCGCGAGCACAATGGACCGCCGCCTGACGACAACGGATGTGCCCGCCAAGTTTTTGGGCGCCGTGTTTCTGACCGGACGTATCCCTTGGCGCGTAGCCCCGGAAGACCCGCGCGTATCGTACGGACTGTATGTGCCGCCAAACAAGTACTCGACGAAATACACGGCAGATGCTACCGAGGAGCAGAAGCAGGACACTTCCAAGGATGACCGCCTTCCCCTTGTTGTCTGGGTTCACGGCACTGGCCGCGATACCAGCGCACTGACGACCGATCTCGCCGCATTCGCCGAGGCCAACAACTGTGCCGTCTTGGCCCCCTTCTTCCCAGCCAACATGGACGGTCCCCATGACCTGGATGCGTACAAAATGCTCCGGTCAAAGACATTGAAGTCGGACAAGGTGCTTTTGGCTATCTTGGACGAAATCGCCATTATCTGGCCAGGCATTACGACGGAGAAAGTTTACTTGGGTGGCTTTTCCGGCGGCGGCCAGTTTGCACACCGGTTCTTGTACCTGTACCCAGAACGGCTGGCTGCTGTTGGCGTTGGTGCACCAGGCAGAGCAACTCTACTGGACGACACACAGGCCTGGCCAAATGGTATCCAGGATGTCGACACAATCTTTGGCCGTACCGTGGACAGGGCAGCTATTGCCAAAGTTGCTATCCAGATTGCCGTTGGCGGCAATGACAACAAGATCCACGGTGGCCCCGAGTTTTGGGTTTGGCTCAGAGAGATGAGGGCCAAGGAGGCTGCAGCTAAGAAGAAGGCGAGAGAGGCGAAGGGTGAGGTTATCGAGGACAAACCTGCTGACAAAGAGGCTGCAACTCTGCCAACGAGCTTCAGCAGCCGGCTTGACTCTGTGAAGGAATTGCACGAGCTGTGGAAGAATGACGGCATTGAGTCGACGTTCACAGTCGTTCCCGGCTTTGCCCATGACAACACGGGAGTGCGACCACACATTCTTGAGTTTCTCAAGTCGAGACTAGAGGCCGATGTGAAGAGGTGATGTGGAAAGGAAGTTTGTTTGGTTTTGATTTTCATCTCGAGAAAATCATTGATCTTTTATTTACAATTATATTTTATATTTACAGCAATTTAACTTCAGCCCCCTGTTTTACGTTGTTTATTTCTTTTCCTTATCAATACTACTTGACAATCACTACATGCGCTTTTCAATTCACATTCCCTTTCTTTCGTTGTTTTTTAACGTCTTCTATGCCGTCTCACTTTACGCCCGCAATCTGACCTTGATCTTTCTTTATCACAAGCCACACCACTAAATCCACTAGCCTACAGGGGGTTCACGCCCGACTACAGGGGAGCCTCGGCACTTATCCAGGTGGCTTAGGCAATGACGAGCACTCACTAAGCCTCCTGGAGCACAAGCCAGATGGGGGTCAAAATCAGGGCCACGCCAGGCCCAGGCTCGGGCCCAGGCCTTTTTTGTCTCCCCCCGCTTCCAGAGATTCGTCCATTTATTCCGACGCATAATGGCATTTCACGACGTCGGATGACGTATTTACGACCGCGACAATACAACAGTATACCGCAGCTCTCAGATCCCACTCAGCATCTCAATAGAAAGCACCGCCATGTCTGCACAAACGGCCACACCGGCGCAGTCGCCGACAACAGCAGGCTCTTCGTCGAAACGCTGCTCGATGGCCTGCACGACATGTCGGCAGGTCAAACTACGATGTGACGCCGCGCAACGGTACCCGAGCCCGTGCTCGCGGTGTGAGAAACGACGCAAGACGTGTGTTTTCGACTCGGAGTTCAAACGGCGTCCGGTTCGTGGTGCTCTCGAACGACTGCTCGAAGAGAAAGAGCAGTTGAAGCAGATTGTGGATTCTTTGGGGGCAGGGGCTACTGTGACGACGAATGCTGGCACTGCTCTCGCAACTTCTCACATTACGCCCTCACAAACGTTATCAGAAGCATCGCCCGTTGTGCACACAGTCGACGACACGCCTGGCTACGACCTCGATGGTGTACGACTCGGTTTTGCCGTCGTTGACGACCTTTTCGAATTGTAAGTATCTTCTCCCACCTCGTAACATGTACAGCTACTGACGTCACAGCTACACCTCCGTCTTTCTTCCCATGCTGCCCATTCTGGACATTACCAGCAAGTCCCCTGCAGCGGTTTGTGCTGATAGCGAGTTGCTCTTCTGGACGATTTTGATCACAGCCGCACAGAACCACCCAGAGCATCGCATATCAGTCTTTGTGCCCCTGGTCACTCCATATCGTCGTCTTCTTGCCGACGCTCTTGTCAGACCAGCACGTACAGTCTACATGACACAGGCCCTGTTGATTGTCACAGCCTGGCCATTGTCTGTCGAGATGCAGCGCAACGATCCCAGCTGGTACTATTGCGGATTCGCCGCCAGCTCGGCCATCCACCTGCGGCTGCACGAGGCTGAGGCGTTGTGGTGGTACTCGTCGGCTGGTGGGAGAGAAGAGGTTGTGGCAGAAGGTGGCGATGGCCATCGTGGAAATAGTGCTCGTTACCGAACATGGCTGGGCGCCTTTGTGGTGAGCAATACATTGTCGATCGACATGGGACTTCCATCACCAATGGGCGCGGTGGCACCGCTGGCACAAAATTTACTAAAACAACTGGGAGACGACGCCCTGCCGGAAGTTTTTGCAGCAAGGATCGAGTTGCAGTCAATACTGTTTCGCAGTGATACGATCTTGAAAGATACAGCATCATCATCGGCATCGTTCTCGTCACGGAATCCACTACTTGATGTTCTGGAACGAGAACTTGACTCGTTCGAACAAAAGCGGACAACGGTCGAGAGCACCAGTGAGCGGAAAAAGCTGCCATTGACCATCCACCTCGACCTACTCGGCGCACGGTTACGACTGCGAGCACCTCTACTCATGCCACGGTCCAGGCCCGGCCCAACAGAGACCACCTCTCACATGGAACCCGATATATTTGCCGAGGCCGCATGGCAAAAGACCGTCCACTATGCTGGGCAGATGGTGCAATTGATGGCCGACTATCTTCTGGGAGGCAATGAGGTCGACAATACCTCGACCGAAGACAAAAGAAACGGCCAACCACGCCACATCATTGCTGCTGAGAAACGGTGCCTCCCAAAACACTACTACCGCGTGCTGTTGATGGCCGTCTTTGCCCTTTTAATATATGTCATGCTTCATCAAAAGAGGAGAGCTGAGGGCAGCCAGGACGAGGTCTTTACTCGCGCTCTTGCCTACACCCGCCAAGCCCCTGACTTGATCCAAGCACTTTCCCGTCACCCAGCTGACGAGCACGGCCGCTGTGCCCGTTTCTTGCGGCTGGTCGCTCACTATGTAGACGACCCTTCATTGGCCAACGACTTCGCCGACGACTTCGCCCGTGCCCTGGCACCACCCGTGAACGACATTATCGAGGTCGGCATCAAAGCTTCGTGGGTTATCCGCCAACGCGTGCGGCAAAAGTACTTGGAAGGCCCAGACAGGGATCTGCCGCGAAGACAACCGGCAGCGTCGACACCGTCTACCACAGCTGCACGCCGGACAAGAGTGACGCGATCGTCGACTGCGGCACGCTTTGCTCACGATCCCATGCCACCCACACAGGAGACACGAGAAGAAATTATGAATGAGTACAATGCCGTCGAGATGACACAAGTTCAGCCTTTGCGTCAAACACCAGTCTACCCAGAGGATGCTGGGCAACCGTTTGGCTACCAGGTCGACAACAACCGTGTCCCCCCCGCCCAGGACAACCTCGGCTTAAGTGACGAGCTATTTACAGATTGGAACGCGTGGTTTGACGACGCCGATGATTTTATGAGTTTGTTTAGGGCGCCGACGTGGAATCCAATGTAAAAAGAGGCGGCCAGAGGTAGTCTGTGTAAATAGCCAAAATGATACAAATGATTTACGATTGCTTCTTGGAGCCAGGAAGTGTGTGTTGGAGATAGGACTGCCAACAAAAAGTGACCAAAAGTTCATGCGGATCTCGAGCCAGACAACCAGCAATCATATCTTGGTATCAATGCGTCTAAAAGATTCTCTCTGGGAAGAAAATTGAGAGCATGGAACAGAAAGAAAAAAAAAGAATTGGAAAGAAAGGCGACCTGCTGTTCACTTCTGCTTCTCTGCTTCCCCTCTTTCATCCTTCTCGGCACATCTACGCTAACATCCTGGTGTAAGTGGCAACGATGGACCCACCCAAGCGAAATTCGCTTCGGCACCTCACGCGGAGATGTTGCGTCGAGGCAATCCCCAACACATGAGACAGGAGAACAAAAGAACGAGGGGAAAGACGATGGAGATCGAGAATTAATTGTGAAGTCCTACGGGCGGAGTTCTAAAGTGGCCAATTGTGGAAGGCTAGCTCATGTGAAGCTCCAGCCGACGGCCGCAGAAAAAGTCCGGGCCGACGATTGAGATGGAAGAAGCTGTAGTTACGACGGAAATGAACTGGAAAAAGTAATTGTTGGAAGAGAAATCGAAAGAGCTTCAAATAAAGCTTGACAATTTGAGCTGTTCAACACCTATTTTTATTTTGATATCTACTCATCTTCATCTGCATCCATTTTAACAACAGCGAGCAGCAGTCTTCCAGTCTTCTACGTTAGCTGTTCGTTACCGTTCACCAGTGCAACCACTCTCGAACACTCCCACATAACAACCACTAACCAATCTCCAACATGGGCTCCGTTCCCTCTTCAACACCGTCTTCGGACGTACTTTGCCAGATTGTCACACCCGTTGGCATGCTCGGCTATGGCTTCGAAATCGACGAAGTGTACCGCGGACTTGAGCTGGCACGCCGCGACCATCCAGATGCACCAACGGCACTCATTCTCGACTCTGGCTCAACTGACTCGGGCCCTTCTAAGCTCGCTCTGGGCAGCATGACCTGCCCGGAGAGCTCTTACCGTCGTGACCTTTTGTCCTGCCTTCGCATTGCCCGCCAGTACGGTGTTCCTCTCTTGCTCAGCTCCGCCGGTGGCGACGGCGAAGACGCCCATGTCAAGCTATTTGGCAAGATTGTTGCAGACGTGGCCGATCGGCTCAACAAGGAAGATGATTTTGGCGCTGAGACCTCGCTCAAAGTTCTGTCGGTGTTCAGCACTTTAGATAAAGACCTGGTCAAGAATCGCCTCACAGCTGGCAACATTACTGGCTGTGGCCCATGCGTGCCCACTCTGACGGCCGAAGCACTGGACGCCACCACGGTCGTCGTCGGTCAGATGGGCCCCGAGCCGTTTATTCAAGCCATGGCGGCTCACCCAGACTTTGATGTTGTCCTAGGTGGCCGTGCCTACGACCCTTCACCGTACGTGGCCTATTGTGCGTACCATCATCTGGGCAAGACCGCTGCCACGGCTGATGTTCTGTCCATCGACCCCCTGATCCTTGGTGGATTCACGCACATGGGCAAAATCATGGAGTGTGGTGGAACTTGTGCTACCCCCAAGAGCCGCGGAAGCATGGCCACTGTCTACAAGGATGGAAGCTTTGATATCCGCCCTCTGGCCGTCGGTGCTGTCTGTCTTCCTCTCACCACGGCCGCTCACACACTTTATGAGAAGACCCGGCCGGACAAGCTGGCAGGTCCCGGTGGTGATCTCAACCTGACCACGGCCGTATACAACCAGCTTGACGACGGCGTCTCTGTTCATGTTAATGGTGCCACCTTCACACCGTCTTGGAGCAGAGAGAGCGGAGCCTACACCGTCAAGCTCGAAGGTGCTCGTGTCACGGGCTACCGCAGCATCTTTATGGGCTCCTTCTGTGATCCCATTCTGCTGTCTCAGCTGCCCTCTCTCCTGGGTCAAATCAAAAAGTATGTTGGCCAGCAGCACACCCACCTCGACGCCAGCACCTGGGACCTCGACTTCCATGTCTACGACGGCAAAGACCATGACGGAGAAGACGCTGGCATGCCTGCCATCATTCCGCAGGGCCCGCCTCCTGGCGTCGTCTTCATTGTCGGTGAAGCTCTGGCCCCGACCCAAGCCGAGGCCACCAGTCTTGCATCGGCCGCCCGCATCGGCTGTGTCCACGGTCCTTACAAGGGCCAAAAGGCCAACAGCGGAAATTTCGGTATGGGCATTGGCGGCCAGGGTGAGATTGAGATGGGTGCCTGTGCCGAGTTTTCGGTGTACCACTTGATGGACTTAGTCAAGGGCGAGGAGGGTGCCAAGGAGGTCGGTACTGAGGGTACTTCTCTCTTCCGCTGGGAGATGGCCTGGACTGGCCCCAAGGACGGCAAACGTGTTGTCGACCTGCCCTTTCGGCCCAATTCTGACCGAGCGGCACTCGTGAACACAACGGCAAAGGAGTTAAAGACCAACGGACAGGTCAATGGTCACACCAACGGTACCACTTCTACTGAGCCCACCTCGACCTCGGCCCCATCGACTTCGAAGTCGACCACCACCACTGTCGGCGCTCTTGCCAAGATGCTCCGCTCCAAGAACTCGGGCCCATATGAGATCACCCTCGACGTCCTCTTTGATGACCCGGCCGTATATGCCAAAGTCAAAGAGTCTGGTGTCCTGACCCCAGAGAAGGTGGCCGCTCTCTACGGACTCAAGGTAGACCAGCTGGTCTACTGCGGCTTCTTTGACCCGGCCCTCGCCTTCAAGGCCACTCTTCCTCGCATGCGTCATGGAAAGCCCGTGGCCTCTGGTGGCTACATGGAGAACGACGTCCACGGCTCGCAAAAGTACAAGCCTCTGATGAACGTTGCGATTGATGTGTAGGTGCTATGGTGGATCTGACTTGTATTTTGTTCTTGGCTTTTTTGACTTTTTAATCTGGTTTGTTATAAACACCCTATGTACTTCACTCATTTGACTCCATTTTCTACTTGCCAACTTCGTGATTTGCTCGTACATTTTGGGTCTTCCACCTGACTGGAGGCGTGGATCACTGGGGTATGGAGAAAACGGACGCTGTACAATCACTGTTGATAAAAATAAACAAGTAATGAATGCCATCTTTATTCGTTATTCGTCGTTCATTTCTCTTCTTCCATTTTACCCTCACACCTCCTTCATGAGCACCCAAACCTGCACTAAACTTCAGTCTGTGGTTCGAAGCTGTTTTCAGAGCTGTGCACCCTCTCGTGTCTTCTGAAATATACCCTCTTTCCCCACTTCCAGGACTCATTGCCGGCCATGAACACAATGACAGCCACAAAGACCACTCCCCATTCCCAAGAAATGCCAGAGTGCAGGAAAACAACACGGTTGAGGCCGGGGATATACATGACTGGGAAAACGCTGATAAAGACAACCGTGATAGCGAAGAAGAGGAATCGGTTGCCCCAGAGGTGTGCGAGCCACGCGCGGAATCCTTTGGGCATCGCAAAAAATGACTGGCGGAAATCGATCAGCTCCCATGCAAAGAGTAGAAAGATCCAAGTCATCGTAGTAAAGCAGGTGGCGCGAGCGCGGAAGACGGCATTGCACGACTCAGAGTAGGAGCTATTGCAGTCGACGCCGAGATTGCCGTCGTCGAAACCAAAGAGGACAACCACAAACGACCCAAGAACACATGCCGCCATAAGCAGTCCGTTGACAACCATATCTGACAATAGTTCTGGCGTGAAGACACCGTATCGAAGCTGCGAGGAGTATGTTAGCTCCGGTTCGAGATCAGAAAGCAGAAAGATGACCAGTCGTATTTTTTCATCACTTACATTCTGTGGCGGTCGGGCCAGAATGTTTGAGACGGCCTTTTCAAATCCGAGACCGGTTTCACAAAACGACCCGGTGCCCATGAGCATCCATATGATCTCGACGGGCGACAACAAGAAAACGGAGGTCTGAGATGCATCCCTAAAGACGAGACCTACTAGCAACGCAATGACAAATCCAATGTTGGCAGCCAGGACGTGCAAAATAAATTTTTGTATGTTGTCGAAAATGCGGCGGCCTTCTTCAATCGCATTCAGGATGGATGCAAAGTTGTCGTCTGTCAAAATAATATCCGCAGCCTCTTTGGCCACATCAGATCCGCTTCCCATGGCAATACCAATGTCAGCATACCGAAGGCTCGGGCTGTCGTTGACGCCGTCGCCCGTCATTGCAACATAACGACCGCGGCGGTGCAGCGCTTTGATCATGCTGACCTTGGTGCTTGGAGCACAACGTGCCAGCACCAGAGGTAGCTCTGACAGTCCGTCGACTTGAGCGTCGGTCAGATGGTCAAACTCATGGGCCGCCATGACAATGGTCTGTGCCGTGTCCGCTGATAAAAGTCGCAGCTTGTCTGCTGCTGGCAGGATACCGACTTCCGTGGCAATGGCTCGAGCAGTGTGTGGATGGTCGCCCGTGAGCATGTGGACCGTGATACCCGCCCCATAACACATACGCACACTCTCCTTGGACTCTGGCCGCGGAGGATCGTAGATACCAATGAGGCCACAGAAGACAAGTCCCGTCTCAAATTCATCGCGAGATTGTGATTTCCCGTCTGTGAAATAGGGCCCCAGCACGGGGTGGTCAAGTTGTTTGTGTGCAAAGGCGAGGACACGAAGTCCTTGTGCGGCGAGGGATTCCATATTTGCGATAATGTTTTGGCGCGTCTCGCTGGTCAATGGAACGACTGTATCCTGGGACGTAATCGTATCGCAGCTGCTAAGCACACGCTCCACGGCGCCCTGTGTATCGAGTCCTGTTAGTTCTCTGATTTTCATCTTCTCTCCGCCTCCCCGTTGAAGTCCAGCTCATTCAGTAACTCACCTTGGTTAAAATATGCATATCACCCAAGGCGAGGTGCTGGCAAATGACAGACATCTTCTTGACGTCCGAGTCAAATGGAAACTCGGCAATCTGTCTCCAAGTGGGAGAAGGACCCTCGGTCATGTCCTTTCTGCTCCACCCGAACTTGGCGGCGAACACAGCAACAGCAATCTCTGTCGGTGCCCCTTGAGCGCTCCATGCACCGGGATCACTCGAGCTATCGTCCTTTTGATGTAGTGAAGCAAGATTCGCAAGAGAGGCTATATTGAGATAGCACTCAAGTCCTGGACTTTGGCCCAACTCTTCTTCTGGAACAACAGTACGGGCATGTTCATGTTCTTTCGGTTCCGTCTCGGCCGATGTTGCTGGGTGGCCAGGATCGCTAGGCTCAGCCGAAGTATACTGGACCTCTGCCGCAGTAGGGTTGTACACGTCATCTGATGTCTCCACGGTGTATGTGCCGTGGCCAGGAAGCCAAGCCTTGCGTACAACCATGCGCCCCTGGGTAATTGTTCCAGTCTTATCAGAACAAATATCTGTCACACAGACGTTGTTAGCTTCTTGAATCACCACGAACTCACATGCATCATCTTATCGACTTTTCGAAGGGTAAAGTAACTCTGACATACCTGTAACGCCTCCCAGTGCCTCCAAACTCTGAAGATTCCTGACAATGACGTGCCGCTCGAGCATCTTCTTGGTTCCAGCAGCAATTGTCACGGTGAGTACTAGCAGAAGGGACACAGGGATGGTTCCGACGGCCGTCGTGACTGCGTAGATGATCACATCTCGTCGAGAACTAAACTTGTTCACGCCAAGAACAATGATGACACAGATAATGGCAAATGCAAAGAGCCAGAGAAAGAGGCCGGACAGCTTCTTTTGCAATGGAGTTCCGACTGTCAGGCCCAAAAATTCACCGATAGCGGCAACGGTAGCGTGCCACCACTTGGAGAGGCGCGATTCGTTGATGGCTTTGTTTTGATGGTTCCCGTTGAGAGCGCCTGCAATGCTGCCAATCTCCGTAAACATGCCGGTGGCAAAGACAACACCGCGTCCGCGGCCTTTGGTGACCACCGTGGAGCTGTACACCACATTGAGACGGTCACCCGGGCCCGTGTCATCATCAAATGTAAGCTTGGGGATCTTGGACACAGGCACAGACTCGCCTGTCAATGCGGACTCGTCCATCTCCAGGTTCACAGCCTCAATCAATCGGATGTCGGCGGGGATAGCATCACCCATGCCAATGTCGACTACATCCCCGGGCACGACTTCGGATGTCTGGATCGTGATTGTTTTGCTGTCCCGAATGACACTGCATGTGGGTGCACCCAAGTTGCGCAGCGAATCGATCGTCCTCTCGGCTTGCAGACTCTGGAAAAATCCAATGCCAATGTTGAGGAGAATGATGCCTCCCAGAATACCGCCGGGGATCCAGGCTTGTATTCCAAAGCTTGCAGCCAGTGCCAGCACCAGAACCTATAAAAGAAACGTCGGTCAGCTGATGAATATTGTAAAAAAAAGTCGGTCCTACACTGGAGGTCTTACCAAAGTCATGGCGTTCAGAACTTGTTCCATAAGTATCTTCCATGGCTGGACGCCCTTGTGCATGTCAAGTTCGTTCGGGCCGTATTCTGCGAGGCGTGACTGCGCCTCCGACCCGCTGAGTCCAGTAGCGGCGTCAACACGGAGTTCTTTCAGAACCTCTGAAAAGACCATTGCATGCGGCGGGCGGGACAGAGGCTTGTTGGACTGTCCAGGGACATGCTCCTGGGCAACGGGCGTGTTCTTTTCAGCCATTGTGGCTATTGGTGATGCTTTGCTGGCGATTTTTGAATCTTGGTAGGGAGTAAAGGACTTAGTGTGTAGCTGAACAAGCCATTCCGTTAATAATGTTGAGAAAATGAAGGGTAAAAAGCTTTGGTAGGGATAAAATCAAAATTGTCTCTTCTTTTGTTTTCTGTTTTTAGATATTGTTTTGGCTTTTGTACTTTATTTTCAAATTCAATGTATCATGGTCCCGAGTTGTTGTCGTTCTCTGCACTAACCCAAACAGGGGGAAAACAGCAGAAGCCTCATGCCGCCTGCAATATAAGACAAGGCTGAAAAAGTATCTCCATCGCCAGGTCTTTAATCTACTCAAACCTCAAACAGCAAGACTACTCGACAAAGAATGCCACTAAATCCCGAGTGCGACAAAAACAACGAGGTCGCCACTTTGGACCAAAACGCCGAATTACAGTACTGCCAACACGACTCGCGCACCGCCAAGCCACCAATATATCATCAAGCGGCTGTTCAAATCGGTTTCTATTTCCGAATAAGGAAAGTATTACATCAGACTGAGTACGTCGTACAATCATACCCCCGTTTTTTCGGGAGGCGTCCTGATGTCGTAACAATGGCCAATTGCAGTAATTAACCACGAGGCTGTAAGACAACTCATCCCTACGAGGCAAATTGCAGCATTTTGCATCGACAGCAAAGCATCCCAAAAACGAAAAAGTCTTTCGAGACAAACTTTTTGTTCCTTCAAATTGGAAAATCTTCCTGTGCTCGAGTTTAACGGCAGCAACAGGACTTATGAGGCTGATAGATCAAACGAAACATTGTGATTCCAGCAAGGCCACATTGGACACCTGGGTGTAAATCAAAATTGAAACAGAGGTATCTTGCCTGTCCTCCCCGCCGGCCATTTTGGCCTTGCCGCCGCGGATGTTGAGGCATACATAGAGTCGGTCTTTGATTTTGTTGAACATGGCGGGCCTGTTATGTGTGGTGTGGCAGAGATGCCTTTTTTGATAAAGTGTGCTGATAATGTTAAGTGAGCGGTATCAAATATTTTTCAATACCCTTATTAGAACATGTGAAGCGCTAACAAGTAGTGGACGCAGGGGCTGCTTTAATGCTCGCCAAACGTAAAATGTACCTTACATTTTAGGGCTTTCTCAAATATTAAAAACACAGCATGTTTACAACCTCGATTTCGTTTCACTAATATATTGACAATTATTTTAATATCAACAGACAATCGTGTCTCGCTCATGCCCCAATGTTTGCCAACCCACCACATGCCGACACAACTGTGCTCTGCCTTCTCCGCCGCGACCTTCTTGCCCGCTCCCACACAGCCAGTCCCGACACAACAGCCATCAAAGCCCACCTCTCACCAAGCTGGCCAGATGCACCACTCCCGAGGAATGTGAAGCGGCTGGCCATGCATGTCGAAACAAAACCATCTCCATCGTCATCTGCCCGCTTCGTCGTTGCATTCGCCCACATGGCAACAATCTCCTTTCCATCCGCAGTGCGCCGACGTGCAGCTGCACGGCCAGCCTCGTCTGCTATCAGTTGATCGAGGAAGAGAGTAGAGGCAGTCGATGAGTGTATTGATGGTGACGCCGTCATTGTCGTCGACTTAGCCGCCTGAATGGCATCTGTGAAAGGGTCGGCAGCTTCTGCGAGTCGGACCAGCTGCCAGCCAGATTGCCAACGGGTCCTGCGAGGAGACAGCGGTTGTGTCTTTTTCTCGCCGGTCACAGGTTTGGCCTCACTCTTCGTCCTTCTGAGAGACAGCGTCCTTTTCACAAGTTGGCTGGTCTTGTGTGCCTTGTCCCTCGTAGAGACAAAACGGCGAGGAAGTATTGCCTTCGGTACCGCCTCCGTAACTTCATCTCTACGATCAACAGATCCGTCCTCTTCCAGGGCCTTTAACTCAGCACCAGAGCAGTACCGCCACTCAAATGCTTCGCGTCGAGGAGGATCGTTGGTCAAGAAGCTCGCCGGTCCGTCTGCCTCCACCTCAACCTCGAAGCGGTACCGCTTGTGCCAGCCGAATTGGACGTGCAGTGTCTCCTCTGTCCGGCCAGCTGGCGATTCATCTTCTGACAGCGGCTCCCATGCCGTCCGTCGGCTCGTCATCGGAGGCAAGCCGATGGTAATGTCCCCAAAGGAGCCAAGAGTCTTGACTGCGAAACCTGAGAACTGCACATCCGCCCAGGCACCATCACAGTCGGCATTTAGTCCTCCGTACAGAACAATCGGTGGCCGTCCCGTTGACGGGTGGTGTAGTCCACAGGCGTACAATGGCGGGTTGGCAAATGGCCAGAAAGAAGCATGGCCTGTACTACGTCCCCTCTGACTGAGATGCTGTGCGATTCTTGACCCACCACCGCCGAGGTAGTACGTCGAGCCATCACCGTAGTCAAAAAGGTGAAAGACGGTAGGAAACGCTGGCTGGACAGAAGCTACGTAACCGTAGGCTGGGGTGTTGTAGTAGACTTCATAGCCTGGGTTGCTTCTGTGGATGGCTGCTTCGAGGAGAAGGTCGGGGGATGCTGAGAAAGGTTGCCTTGAAGCGGGTACCCGGTCGGCATTTCCGTCAACTGATGATGGGAGGGATGAGGTCAATGAGTCGAGTGACAAGTATGAGTTGGTTTTGACCAGGTTACTGCCTTTGTCATAAGTGTTTCGTTTCTCCAGAAGGGGAGTTGGTGGCAAGAGACTCTCTGTCAATAATTCGTCGCCGATGCTTGTCTCCTTTTCCTCGTCAAGAAGGCTCGAGCCATCATTTGAGCTGTCGAGCTCCCAGCCTTCATCCACTGTAGTATGCTCTAAAACGCCGCAGATGTCGATGTCAATGTCGATAGCACTGTCTCGCAACTTTTCACTGTGGTGTCCGTGGTCACCATGGACTGGTCCTGGTACAGTGACTGTTGCCATGTCGTCGTCGGTGATGATATACTGGGCCAGCTGACGGAATGCCCGTCGAGGATGACAAGTGCGAGAAATGACAGACATGGTGAAATGAGACAGTGGCATATTTAAAGGAGGTTCAAAATGATAATGGTAATAAGTGATGTCCGAAACTCAACGGAAGAGTGTTCCAACTAGGTGGGTGCGCCTTAGTGGTGGGTGCTATTAATATTGGTGTTGATATGATAAATGGAGCAAATGCTAAAAACAGAAAGTGTTCCTGGATCCTTTCCTGTAAAAGACTGGTACCAGTTTATGGGGAAGAGAAACGTCTGTGATGGAAAACCACCAGCATTAAATCTTCATTTTTCATAAAGTTATCACGACTTGTATTTGTAGACGATGTTGATTTCATCTTCTTCAATATTTCAGTGAAAAAAAAAAATGAAAAAAGGAAGAAATTACGCACATAGTTATCATGGAACAGTTGTTTTTTTAGTCTTCCATTTCTCCATTTAGAAACATGCCGTTGGTGGTCGTTGACGATGACGGTTCACGATGAACGGAGATTTGATGATCGACCTGCTTTTTTTTTCTCTCAGCCACCACATCACAACCTTCATCTGCTCTTCCACGTCGATCATCTTCATTGCTTTCCTTTTGCGGTCTTTGATGCTTTCTTAGAAAAGAAAACCATTATTCTTGAATTGAAATGTTCGCTTCACTTTCCCCGCAAGCCAACACGGCATGGCAGTGCCCGCCATATGTGTGTGCCAATGTGCCTTCCAATGCACAGATTTATGCACAAGTCATACATGCGCGGACATTAATGTCGATATCTTAACGGAATAATGACATAAATTGCACATGGCGGCTCAATGTTGATGGGCGGAGAATAAATGGCAAGCACCGCCTCTCTGGGGATCGACGAATCTTCCCGGTCAATGCAGCGGAAAGTTGGCGGACGGGACGTTGGGGAAGCCACGAACACCCGCTCATCCTGAGGATCATTCATGCGGCTGAGTTGATACGCACATCCCCCACAAATCACTGTCCGTGATCACGTAGAATGAAGGTAATTCGAATTGACAAAGAAGAGCAAATGCATTCGTAAACTATGTGCTAACAATTATCTACCCTCCACACAATTACTCCCAGTAATAGGACAGAATATCCAGGCCCTGGAAACGGTCCGTGAATGTCTTGCCCTTTTCGTTGCCAACCGCGCCCGCACACACAATCAGCGGCAAAAAGTGCTCAGCACCGCCACGCGGGTGCGTGATGTAGGCCGCGGGGAAGTTGCGCCACTGCTCAAAGGCCGTCAGGCGGGATTTCTCATCGGCCTCGGTGGCGGCTGCCGTCACGGCCGCGTTCCACTCTTTGAGCTGGGCCGCCGCTGCCGGGTCGCGCGTGATACCGGCAAACATCAAGCGCAAATTGTGGAAGCTGGCAAAGCCGGAGCCGATAATGGCAATGTTCTCGTCGCGCAGGGGTGCCAGTGCCTGGCCCATTTTGAAATGGGCGGCCGGGTCTTCACTGGCCAAGACGCTGACTTGGATCACGGGGATATCGGCGGCCGGGTGCACAAGCAACATGGGCACGAACACGCCGTGGTCCCAGCCGCGCTCGTCATCGAGGTCAGGCTTGAAGCCCTTGGCTGACAGAAGTTCGGAGACGCGCTGAGCAATTTCTGGCGAGCCGGGCGCATCGTACTTGAGACGGTAGGCCTCGGGCGGGAAGCCGCCGTAGTCGTACAGCAGTTTGGGCTTGGCACCCGATGAGATGGAGGGCACGTTCTCCGACCAGTGGGCCGTCACAAGGATAATGGCCTTGGGCCGGCGCTCAGTGTCGTTGAGCCCCAGGATGGCGGGCACTTTTGTGCGCATGCTCTCAACAAGATCCGAGTGGCTGGGATCTCCGAGGACTGGCATGGGCCCGCCGCCGTGGGAGAGTGCGATGACAGGTGCGCGAACCATTGCGGATGGCGTAGCTGAAGATATGGCTGTAGTTGTATTGGTTGAAAAGAAGCAAGAAAACAGTTGAGGCTGCTGCTTCACTTTGTAGGCGAGAAACGAGGCGCTGGCTGCGGTCAAGAGGATGGCCGGGACGCGCACAGAGAGCCGCATTGGCGGCGCGGCCAGCGGACGGAGGAGAGTGAGTGAAATGGTGGGAGAGGGCGTAGCAGCCAGGCGAGTCAAATGAACTTGAAGGTAACACTGGCGATGTGACGATATCAAGGTAAGTTAAGGTGAGACAATGTCAAATCTGAGTTGAAGAAGGAACGACCCTGAGTCGGATATATATCCTTCCCGATGAGATGACTTCGGAAGCTGCTGCAGCTCCAGTGGCGCCTCGCTAGGATCCGAACTGGTGGGCTACGGGCGCTAGCGCACTGTCTCCACTACGATGTGCTGTGGCTTCAGTGGCAGAGTGGCAATCCGGAATAAAGTTTTTGGAAGAGGCGTGTCGACCATATGTCGTGTTTATTTCTGATTTATTTTGTCATTTTCTGTCTCGTACGAGATCAATCCACGTCACGGTCGTATCTTACATTCAATCCGCAAGATTGCATGAAGACTGCGTAGTCAGTGAGAGGAGCCAGGCATCCAAACTACCTTAAACCTTCTATAATTACAGGCTGTTCTAGGCCCTGAATACCGTTACAACAGCCCTAAATCCGAATAAATAGCGCCCACTCTGGCGCCCACATTCATTGCCGCCCGTTGTCCTCTCCGGCGGGCTTGCTGACGAATGAGCGGGGCCACATTTGAGTTGAGTTGTCAGCCAACAAAGCTATGTAAGCCAGTGGGCACCGTATCGGCCGAACCGGATCTACGGACGGACGAAGGACGAATGGCAGATATGGTAACTCAAGGATCAGAGAAACAACGTTTGAAACATGTGCGTTAATTTCTAGATGCTTCTTCTACGTAGACGTAAAACATCTTGTTTTCAATTTTGTTTTTATGATGAAATTTGAAGAGATATTACTTCGACTTTTTGGATTAAGCGATTGTTAAGATTTATTATTATTATCCGCCTTTCTCAGTCAGTCCTGACTATTGGCGACTAGCTAGACAGAACCCTCTGGGGAAAAAACTGTCACAGAACTAAGTGGGT
>JANSLP010000458.1:0-21339 GCA_029298735.1 Ophiostoma sp. CBS 140.51
CGCAGGCGACCCGCAGTTTAGCATCGAGCGGCTGATGGAGGAGGTGGAGAAGCTGGTGTAAATAACATCGCTTGAGACGAGACAGAAAGAAAACAAAAACACCTTGCTCCAAGTACACGTACAATCCCTTTCCAAAATTAACTACTCCAAAAATAATATAACGCAGAGTCTCCAGAACTCGCATTTTGCTGCTCACGCTCTTTCTAGAAGTAGAACTGCTGCTGAGCCTGGCCTGGTGGTGGCTGGGCCATAAAGTCAAAGTTCATCGAGTCGGAACCCATATTCCACGGTTCGGGGTTTTCTAGAAAATGTTAGGATGAGAACCAGAACCATTAAAGCGCAAGTCTGACTTACCCCAGAAGATCTGATCGTATAGGTCCATCGGGGACAAGTACGTCGACGTGTCGATGCCGAGATCTGACAGCATCCCTGGAGGCTGGCCTTGCATACCGGCGAACATTCTGTGCATGTTAGCATCTAGACTTTGATATACAGTTTTCTTGCGTAGTCTCAACTTACCCCATATCGATACCGCCGTGTTGGAGTTCGGCCATCGTAAGTGCCGCATCTTGGTGTGGGTCGAGGCCGCGTGCAAAGTTGGGGTCTGTGGGAACCAGTGCACCGGCTGCAGCACCTGGCTGGCCTTGAGACAGCTGCATCGGCGTATCTGTGCCTGACCCAGCGGCACTGGCGACACCACTCTTGCTGCCAATGGCAGCAGCAATCAAGTTCTGTTGGGCCATGAGGATACCCACACCGTTGCTACCGTTGGCTCCGTTGCTGGCGCTGCCGTCGTCCTTTTTGGTAGAGGAACCGTTGGCAGCAGCGGCCGCAGCGGCCGCTCCAGCCTGTCCAGCAATATGGCCGTGGTCGTAAATGTTCTTGAGAGCAGTGAGGGCACGCGACAGTGGGCCAGACAGTTCAATATCCCGGTCGGTGCGGTGAATATGCGTGGGAGGCGACGTCTTTTCTTTCGCCGCCGTTGCCGAGAGTGCATCAATCAGGTCACCCTGCAGACCACGCACCTCGAGGTCGGTCTTTGTCTCCCCCAGAATGCCGAGCAGCACCGCCGACGAAAGACCGTGGTATGTGAACGCCCAGGAGCGTGTCGGGATCACGGAGAGTTGGTGCATGGCCAAGAACATGCGTACTGTCTCGGTCAGGTTGATCTTGCACTTGTCGGCGAGAATCCTCTTCTGGTCGGCGTCCAAGTGGGCGCTTTCCCCCCGACGCAAAGCCGGACGGCAGCA
The DNA here is from genome assembly GCA_029298735.1 of Ophiostoma sp. CBS 140.51. Lineage (NCBI taxonomy): Eukaryota > Fungi > Ascomycota > Sordariomycetes > Ophiostomatales > Ophiostomataceae > Ophiostoma > Ophiostoma sp. CBS 140.51. The sequence continues at coordinate 1,251 of JANSLP010000458.1, forward strand.
GACGGACACCACAAAGGAAGTGTGGAGGCGGATGGCGTAGTAGTGGAGACGGTCAATGGCTGAGCGGCAGGCTTCTTTGCTGCGCAGCTGGGGAATCATCTTTTCGCGAATGTCCTCGACAATCTTGCAGTTCTCCAGGATCTTGTCGTACGTGATATTCGCCGTCTGCTCCGGGCTCAAGCGGTTGCCGATGAACTGGCAGAGATGGTACATGCCCTCGAGATACTTCCAGCCGCCGACGGCCGTCGGGCCGAGCGGGATGGGGCATGTGGAGTGGGCGGTCATCGGAGTTCTGTCGGTCAGTATGATGCGTCTCGGATTTATATCTGGATACTCTCCTGCTGTCCTTCTTGAACAACATACCTGTCAAAGGAGAGGGAAGTGAGGCAATCATGCCAAACAATGGTCCACCTGTGTGCATGTAAGTACGAGATCATTTACCGAGATGTTGCCTTCTGTTACGCACCATAGGGTCCTCCGAAGATGATCCTTCTTGCGGTAGTCGGGGCTTTCCCGGCCGTCGTAGGGCTGATGTCGGTCCAGTCCCAGAGACTGTGCCAGGCGGGTGGTGAGACCGAGCAAAGCCCATGATGCCTCGGCCTTCATGTCGTTGAGCAGAACAAAGCCCGTCACCAGCATGGCCTGGATCGAGTCGAGGTTTGGCCGAAGCAAAAAGTTGCCCACGCGCAAGAAGTGGAAGGAGATCTGGATGTACCTCTGCGAATCCCGTGTCCGGATATGGTACGGCGAGTCGTGGTACTGCGAGCCGACGGCCAGCACGGCGAAGAGGATGGCCAGCCAGGATGCTGAGACGGGCTTGGTTGGCTTTGTCGAGTTCTTTGCGTTCTTGGCACGCTCCTCGAGGTAGACCATAAGCTTCGTCTCGAGTTCGTTGATGTCCAAAACAAAACCCCAGAACGGGTGGGGGATTTCCTTGTAAGCATGGAATAGCCTGTTCGAGTTAGTGTGAGGTCTATGAATAGATCTCAGATCTCAGATCTCATGTGGGGTGTACCCCAGGTTAACTTACTTCATGACCTCGCGGTCCGACGGCAGCTCGGCGGAGATGTCCATGGTGAGCCGGTCCAGATGCCGCGACGACATTAGCGGGAAGGGCGCCGAATTGTCGAGGCCTAGGATGGACCGCATGTCCTGACGGATATACTCAACGCCCTCCTCCTGCTGGCTCGGCGATGCCTGCTCGCGAAGCAGCGCGGGGATGCTGTTTTGCCCGAGATACCGTGACATTTCGTTGGCATCTGAGTCGACTGTATATGTTAGCGGGTATCATAAAGAAATGTTAACGAGACTATACCTACCCCTGATGGCATCGCCTTGAGGTTCGAGACTGGTGGTGCGGCGGCCTTCGCTACTGCTCGGCGAGTGTGCTCGTTTCTTGCCACTGGCCAGCAGCACAGTCGTGGCACCGCCTGATCCTTGCTCAGTGGACGGGACGGCCGTCGTAGACGACGACGACGAAGCTGCGGCTCCTGAGGCTGCGTGCTTGCTCGACGACGGCCGGTTGGGCTTGTACGAGCAGAGTTGCGCATGGTCGCGCTTGACGCAGTTCTCGCATGGCTGCTTGTTGTCGCACTTGACTTTGCGTTGGCGGCAGGGCCAGCATGCAGTGCCTGTGGAGGTCAGACGTCAGCGTTTGGAACAATGTTCAGGCCTATGCCTTGGTGTTCGTGCTTTGTTCGCTTCGGGATATGAAAATGGGAGGGGAAGATCGAACGAGTCTTTGGATCTGATAGACGGCTGAGACCAACTAAATCCCGAGCGCCTTTGGACTGAAGTATACGCATGACGTTGAAACTTACCGTACCGCACTTTACGGTGCGAGTGGATGATGCGACTGGCCTCCTCGGCCGTCAGGTTGTCCAGCTCGGGGCTGTGGTCCTCCGCCATGGCTATACCGGTCCCTTTGTGGATGGATGACTTTGAGTGTATTGGGTGTTTCGGCGACTCTCGGCAATGTGGAGAGACTTTTCGCGGATCAAGCTCCTGGACAGTACCTGTGACAGCCTTGTGTGTCTCGAAAAGACTTGAGGCTGGCCTTCAATCGTCGTGTGTGTGGCAGTTACACGTGGGTGTGTGGCTCAAGTGGTGTGTAGCAGCCGGGCGGGTGATTGGCAATTGTCAAAAAAGAAGTCTGAAGGCTGGGAGAGGTTGACCTCGTAATTGGGATGCCGATGCAAATCCGAGCCAGCCGGTGTCGAGCGCTACAAACGGCAGGTGGGAGGGGGTAAAACGTGATATGCCGAAGTTGGATTATGTAAGGTTTTGGCAGTCACGGCATCTATTTGCGTACTGTGCCAAAAACAGTGCCAATACAACAACACTATAATCGCACTGTCTTTGAATCTTTTGACATCGTCTGATTGTCCGCATAAAAGACCGACTTCCCCTCTCAAATTTCAATAAATATTTCTAAGAATATCTGAAGATTTTTTGAGCTCAATGTACTTCATTATCATGGACTTATCATGGACTTATCATCATGCCGCGATTTACAATGGGCGGCCTCCGACGCCCAACAGTGACGGTTACAACGGCCCAACGGTAAGTTGCAGCAAGGCTGACCAGCTCAAGATGTGATACTTTGTCTGTAAAAGAAGAAGTGCAAAAGTCCAAAAAGAAACCAATACTCCTCGTTTAGTCTCTTGCATGAAAATTGATGTAACGAGCCTGACTTTGTGGCGCGGAATCTGCCCGCAGCTGCCCTGAAAAAGGGCAAGGCTCCTTCCCAACGCTAAGCCCCTGGATTGGACATGTTTAGACCTGTTTCCCCGGTTGTGCCTTCCTCGCGAGAAGTTGAGGTGGCATCCCACAGCGTTTCCATTTGCGTGGGGTGAGATAACCCAAGTTGGGAAGGAACGATTCAAGGCGCCCTCAGCGCTTTCCCAGTTTGAAGTCCCAAGCTGTTGAACTGATTTAGTTCAAAACAAACAACCAAACCCTCAAAACTTGGCATCTTCATCTTAATCTAAACTACTCCTCTTGTGACATCGCCAGCCTTTCATCTCGTTCCCACGCGACACACCCGTTTGCGCCCGCAACTACGAAGCTGTCGGTTTCCTTGTCATTGTTTCCCGAGCACTGTTTTAGAGAACTTGGATAGTCTCTAGAGACAACTGCCCCTCTTTACAATCACTTTTCTCTCTTTTTCAACATTTACGCGCTCACATCTCAGCCTACTTTGACACCTCAAGGTCCCCTCTACCCAGCAAACGGCCCGCATTTGCGCCTTGTGCATTGCGCTGTTTTAGCATGCCCGTTTGCGCCGCTAGCGCTCCCGCCCGCCAACTCCCGCGAACTACCCGCCGCGCCCAGGCCAGGTTCTGTCTTCAGCCCACTTCCTATCTCTTTGCGCCGGTTTGAACACAGCTCTCAATCTCTCTCTCTCTCCAACTGAGAGTAAAGAGGCACATCAAAGCCTCTAGAGGATGGGACCGTGACCGACAACATGGTCCCGACGCCGAAACACCGGCCACCGCAGCCGGCACCCGCTGTCGGTGGTCCCGTGACGCCTGTTAAGTCGAGGCTGACAGAGGGAGACCCCGGCCGCGAACATGTGGCCATGCTCAACCATATCTACAACCTCGGCGTATTTCTTCCAGAGGGGCCGCAGTCGCCAGCCGACAAGGAACGCAAAGCACAGGTTGACGCCCATTTCCGGCGGCACAACAGCATCACTAACTTGCTTCGCATCCACCATTATAAGGAGCCCCACAGACTACAAGCTGTGCTCGCCGACTTTGCCGCCCAGGCACGAGACCAAAATTCCCACTGGGTGCGCAAAAACCAAACCACTCGCGGCGTTCTGCCATCGCCGAGACACGATGCTCCTCCGCGAGCCCAGCGCTGGGAGGATCAAGTCGCCATGCAGGAGATTCTGCTCTCACTTCTCGAGGCATCCAAAATGGCCATGATGAAGCCAGCGAGCACTCCGAGATGGATACCGCCTGCACCTGCACCTCCATCAGTCATGGCTGATCTTGACGTCAATGTTCCAGTCCACAATGATGGCCTAGTAGCCGATATTGATCGGGTGCCGGTGCTATCTCGCTTTGGACAGCCGGTCGTACGGACCAAGCCTGAGCTTGAACCCGTGGAGAATCAAGATGATGACGTCTTTGTCCTTGAAATCAACAGACCTAGGAGCTCTGGTGGATCGTCGACGTCGTCTGCTATGTACTCGGCTCTAGACTTCTTTGAAGACCGACCATTTGAGAGCCAGACCACAATCGGTGCAGATCCAGAGTTCGACTACGATGAGGGTAACGAGACAGAGGCATTCCCCGAGGAGGAATGGTACCGATCGGCGGTACCGTTTCGCAGACCGCCCTCGCAGGAGTCGTTTGAATTCACAGACGATATTCGCGAAGCCATGGAAGAGTTGGAGAAATTCGACGAGTCACTTAAACTCTACAACACCACCATTGACGATACTACCATTGGCCAGAAGCCTGACTCGTCATCTAGCACCGCCTACTCAAGCATTCCGGAGATGGAGGACCTGCAACTGTCCGAAGAAGATGTGTTCAATGATGCACCAGGCGAACCACAATCTGGTACCCCGGAGCCTGTTCCGGGCTTGCGGGAACGACTCACCGGCATCTTTCGTATGCCCCCCTTTCGTACTATTTTATTTTTCCTGCCTTGGATTTTATGTTGACACTTGTATGCAGCACCGACCCCCGAATGGCTAAAGGAAGCCCCCTTTGCTATCATTTGGGAGACCACTCGTATTGCATCTCGCTGCAATGTGAAGCTTAAAGATGTCGACCTGGTCTACTCTCCAGCATGGGAGGACCAGGCTGTCTTCCGCGATACGCTGCAAAAGCACCCAATGTTTGTGACAAAGCGCTTCCCAGAGCAGTCCACGCAAATCGCTTGGGACAGTGCTTTCAGCAAACATGCTTCCTACGGCGGGACTAAGCGACTTGTTGTATATACAATTCGCATGGGCTTCAACAAGAGCACTTCTGGACCGCTGTACTCTATCCACTTACAGCCGCTTTCCATTAATTTCCCCCATCGACTGAGCCGTCACTTTGGGGCCGACCGTTACCTGGAGATCCTGATGCCTTCCTATCATTCGTCCGCCCCATCCGTGCCGCATATCCTCCGTAACCACGAAGAGGCCGTCCGCGAGGTCAATCATTGGCTGACACGTCAGCGCCATGAGTTTGCCGGCCGAAACTGGACAGCTTTCTACACAGAAAGGGTCGAATTCAAGAAGCTAACTGCTACGAGTCGTTCTGGCTTGGGCGAGGCCGAAGAGGGCATCTCGCTCAACTGGGTATATCTTTTTGCAGAGGAGGGTGTTGGCATCGCTCCGTTCACACAGTCACCAGATACTTCCATTGTAAGCACCAACACGAATGCGCGGTCGCTGTTGCCTTCTGATCAACCGGTGCCGCCCCTCCATGTTCACCAGATGCTCGACTGGCTGCTGCAGTACAACAAGTTCCCCCAAAACCGGAAGCAGCCGTACCTCAAGTTGTTCTCTCGCATTGCACTGGGTCTCAGCCGGACCAGAGCCACTGTTGTGTTTGAGCCCAACCAGATTCGGCACCATGAGCAAGATCTTCTGTCCCCCTCAGGTATCGTCATGAACGATGGCGTGGCTCGCATGTCTTTGAGTGTGGCCCGCAAGTTGCGCTCAGCCCTCGAGCTCAGCGACCTGCCAGGGGCTGTACAAGGACGCATAGGTAGCGCCAAGGGCATGTGGATTTTGGATACCGAAGATATCGGACGTGAAGACTGGATTGAAACATACCCCTCTCAACGCAAATGGGAATGTGACGGTCTGGACGCCGACCACAGGACACTGGAGATCTGTAGCCACGCGTCTGTGGCACGATCCGCCGGTCTCAACCTTCAATTTATCCCCGTGCTTGAAGACCGTGCAATCGATAAGGTTCACATGCGAAGCGTCCTGCGCGGTATTCTCGAGGGTAGCCTTACCCGTGATCTCGCCGAGCAGCGTGCCGCTCTCGACAATCCACTTCTCTTTTCTTCGTGGGCTTACGAGAATGCGTGGTACCGCAACGACCATGTCATCCACTGCCAGGTGCCTTTCCTGGGCGGCCTTCCTGATAGAGACGAGGATGCCATCCAGTTCCTGCTTGCCGGTGGTTTTGACCCACTAACGCAGCGGTTCCTTTGGGACAAGGCTTACAATATGCAGAAGATGCGCTGCGAGAAGCTCAAAGAGAAACTTAGCTGCCGTGTTGGTCGGTCGACCTATCTATTTATGGTCGTCGATTTTTTGGGCGTCTTGGAAGAGGGAGAGGTGCAGGTGTGTTTCTCGTCCAAGTTCCAAGTCGAGCCTGACTCGGAGCCCGACTACCAAGGCGACGACGGCTCGTTCTCGGACACTTTGCTTATCGGTACTGAAGTGCTCGTGGCGCGCTCTCCTGCCCACTTTACCAGTGATATGCAGAAGGTGCGCGTTGTTTTCCGGCAAGAGCTTTGTGCGCTCAAGGACGTCATCGTTTTCTCGAGCAAAGGCAACAGCCCACTTGCAGAAAAACTGTCGGGCGGCGACTACGATGGCGACATAGCATGGGTCTGCTGGGACCCGCGCATTGTGAACAATTTTGAGAACGCCCCATTGCCGCCCAAGTACGACCTCCTGGACATGGGATATATGAGAAAGATTCGCACAACGCTGGACCAGTTGACACCACCGTCACCAGCCGCCGGTGCCGGTCCAGACCTCCCGCCACCGGTGCTGTCTGACATGCTCGAGCGCAGTTTCTCCTTCAACATGAAGGAAAATCTGCTCGGCAAGCTGACCGTGTACAAAGAGGGCCTTTGCTACATGCGTGGCAACATTAGCGACAAGACGGCCAACCTGCTGAGCACTCTGCTAAGCGACCTTGTCGACCAGGCCAAGCAAGGAAACGACTTTACAATGCAAGACTTTGACCGCATGCGGGTGGAGCTGTTGGAAGGCTTCCACAAGGGTCCGCCTGCTCCTAAACTTGGTTTTCTTGGCAAGCCGGCCTACAGGTACAACAGCCGCAGTGAACAGGCCAAGAAGATAGACCATATTGTCGACTTCCTCAAGTTCGACGTGGCCACGCCCGTTATTCAGCGGGAGCTGCGGGCTCTCAGCGACATGCATGAGGATATGAGTACTCGTGATAGCGCTGCGGGCGAACGTCATGACAATGGCTACTGGGATGCGGACCTGGCCGAGCCAGCCAAGGATTTCGAGGCCCTGGCGGCAAAGTCTGCGGTCTGCTATGCCATCTTCGAGGCTCTCAAGCGCGATATCCTGATCATACGTGCGAACTGGGATAAAGAAATTAACGAATGGAGTCAGAGACAGGGCAATCGCGGCGACACTTTCGATGATCCGGGCTTCCGGCAGCGGTTCCTGCAGCTGTACCAGCAGTGGTGCGATGTCTCGGTTCGCGTTCCCAGCATGTCGGCAAACAACGCAACGTCGGCTTCGGTGACTGGCTTACCCGCTACTGGCTCACCAGCCACCCCACTCCGAAAGAAGGCCCTCATGCTCGCGGAAATGGATGGGGATGCTGAGACTATTCCGCAACTCCTCCAACAAGGCTACCTCGCCGATCCTGAATATAGCCATTGGGCACTGATCCGTGCAAGCCAGGCGTTCCGGATGCTTTATAACCGAAAGATTGTGTGGAAACTGGCCGGGCGGCAGCTGCAGGTGATCAAGGCTCTGATGACAAGTGGCAGTTGCAACGGCACTGCCGGTCAAACTAAGAAAATTAACGCTGGCGGCGGTCTTGACGGTGCACGAGTGATGATGACACCAATGACGTTTGCCGCGATGCGTCCGGACCGTAAGATCATTAAGCATATGGCGGCGCGGCTCAAGGGTGTCGAGGTGGAAGGTATCGACTACGAAGATGCCGACAACCTTTACGCCGACGACACATGAATAAGCATTACTTGCTACAAGGATACAGAGATACAAGAAAGCCAATACGAGACATTCGTTTGTTTTTGGATTGGCTTCTCTATTTTTATTGTTGAATTTGTCTTTTCAAGACAGTCTCTTTATTCTTCCTACAGCACGACAGAGTTTTACAAGATGATTGGAGCCCCGACGTGGACAATTAATAGAGTATTTATTATGTATGCTGTCTCGTCTCCGAGTTTTATCAACACACTTATTGGGCCACATTTGTGGCGTTTGTTTTGGAACGTTTTGGACGTTTTGGACGCTTTGGTTATATTTTGTTACATCTTTGATAGTTTGTCTTCATTTCTGCTTTCGTCTAACGATTTATGTATGCATTTAGCAATTCTTTCTCTATTTGAACGAAGCATGATTTCCTTCCTTCCTTCCCTCTTTGCTTTCATTAATGTCATTATCCAAGAAATCTCACTTCTTGCTCTCGGCCCGGTGTTGCACACCGGGCGTGTTCTTCCACTCGCCGCTCTTAATCTGGGCAACAAGGTCGACTAGCACGTCACCGGCCCAGTCGAAGTCGTCGAGGTCAAGATAGACCTGGCTGCTGAGCCGCACCCAGGGCTGGCCCTCGTAGTAGGTGATGCGGAAGTACGAGTCGTACTTTTGATACGAGTACTCGGTCAACCAGCCCAGCATGGTCTCGAACTGGTCGAGGGGCACGGCCTCGACATCGCCGCCATCGTCGTTGCCGTTGACCACCTTGAAGGGCAGGCGCACATTGTTGAGGCAGCACTTGCGGATGTTGCTCTTGGGGTTGTCCATGACCTCTGTGCCGAGCTTGGCCGCCACACGATCGCTGCCCTTTTGCACAAGGTCAATGCAATAGTCCCGGATGGCCTTCTCGCCACCGCACACCTCCTCACGGAACTTGACAGCCTCGGGGACCGACAACCAGGGGCTGTAGTCGAGCGTGCCGACCTCGGCAAACAGTTCTGTGAAGTAGGTATCGGGCGGCGGGTTCGACGAGTTTGAGAGTGCGGCCAGTGCCTCCTCCGACTGGTCTCCGCGCTTACCCGGCAGCTGGTACCCCCACGACGTCGGCAGACTTGACCCGAGATAGTGCTGATTCCGGAAGGGCACATAGAGCATGGCACACCCGCGGGGCACAAACAGCCACTTGTGCAGGTTCGACACGAAGAAGTCAGGCGAGACGTCCGGGTTGCCTAGGTGGGTTAGGTCAATGTGGCCAATGGCGTGGGCAGCGTCAATCAGCGACAGAATGCCGAGCTCGCGGCACACGGCTGTCAAGCGCTCCCAGGGTAAGAGGACACCAGGCGCCGAGACAATGGTGTCAAAGATGGCCATGCGGACTTTAAGCCCTCGGGCGGTGGCGGCCGAATAGGTGTCGCGCAGCTTCTGGACGAGGCTGTCGTCGTCGTCCTTGGGGAACGAGACGTGGATCTCGACAGGGTGCAGCCGGCCGCCCTGGGCCAGGTCTTGTAGCGTCTTGTCGCAGGACCCGTAGATGGGCGTGAGATAGAGGACGGCATCACCGTTGTCCGGGCTCGGGGCAGACCACTGCGGGGACAGATTGCGCAGCACAATGTTGACGCCAGTCGTGGCATTGGCCACAAGCACAAGCTCGTTGAGATGGACATTGTCGCCCAGCAGCGGCTTGAAGGCAGCGCGGGCCTTCTTCACCAACTTGGGGCTGTCGAGGCGCTTGTGAATTTCGGCGCGGGCCTCGTGGTCGGCCAAGTGCTGGGCGCGGGCGGTGCCGACGGCCGTCGGGTAGGTGCCATAGGAGCCGTGGTTGAGGTTGCGGTAGGTGGGCGCAAAGGGGAAGAGGGCGCGCATGGGCTTGCCAAAGGGGACCTGGCCGGTCGAAGCAGCGTCGGTGGAACCCATGATGATAGTGTGAGTGGGATTATGAGGAGGCGTTGTTGGAGAGGAGATGTTGATGAGAAAGAGGGTTGAGAAGAGAAGACGCCAGAAGTGTGGACTTGTTCTAGGTCCTCTTTTTTGCTTGCCTTTTCTCTTCAACTTGTTTGGTCCGGCCGACGAAGAGGTCCAATATATGTTGACCTGTCAAAGGGAGAGCTGAGCTTTATCAACAGCTGTGACGCATCGATAGGGATGTGCGTCGTTCGTTTTAAAGTAAAAAAGGTTCCCAATCGACCTCTTTAAACCCACATCCAAGCTATTGTATATTTGGGCTTGGCGTCGTTGAAAACTACCGCAACAGGAAGCTCGAAAGAATTAGATCACTTTCAAACAGTGGCTGTCAACCTCGCGGCCCGCGTTTTCCTTCCTTTGCTTCTGTTTCTTTTCGAAAAGCTGAATCCTTCCCGCCTGAACGATACCGGCCGATGCAGCCAACATTGGGAAATATGCGCCCAGATGCGGCTAACAGCGGTTTCCCCTCTTTTCTTGTCCGAACGAACTACGACATTACTTTTGCGTGAATCGGGCCTCTGTTTCTTGCTGTTAATCTTCTCGATGAGTCAAGATCTGGACTTTTGACAAGCGGCAGGCAAAGCCGCCCAAACCGCCCTGTGTTTTCCCCACAGCTGTAGCAGCTCCTCTCTTTTCTCCGATAATAGTTTGTTTCGTCTTGTTTCGCTTTGATTTCTCACACTGTCAATTTGTTCGTTTCTGCCGCTATTGACGAACGATTGACGATTAACCTCTTTCAGTGATCCTTTCACAAAAGTCCCAGTTATTCCATACTGTTTATCTCCTTCCCTCCTCGCTTCTCCTTTTTCTCAGAGTGGCGCCCTGTCACACGCGCCCTTTTCTTGACAGGTGCCCAGGCAAGCGGTTCGAAGCGTGAAATGTGCCAAACGAGAACAAAAAACGCCCGACAGCCGCAGAAGGAAGATATGCAATGATATGCAATGCACGAACGCACATACCAATCCGAGAATCTGCCAAAGAGGTGCAGAGCTCAGAGATATTGCAAAAATTCTGCAGAGATATCAGCGGAGTCACATCCTAGCCAAGACCAGTCATAGATATCGTTGACTTTCAAAACTCCGTCTTCCCAATACTCAGTAACCTCCCACCTCCCACTTAGTTTCTATTCTCTCCTTCAGAAAATCTTAGCTTAGATCTCATTTTCTCTGTTTCTCTTCTCGAACGCCAAGAGATAATTTTTATAGATGATAAACGTCCAACATAACGACACTCTTGGCAATACAAAACTTCGAGTGAGGATTGAATACACCGTTGAACATAACGGTAAGGCAAGCATAAAGTTCTGACTTGCATGTAAACCGAAGATGAGCCGGTCAGTTGAATAAGATGTTGCTGCAAGATTCGGCTGTTGGTTTCAGTTTCAATGCTCTCCATACTCCTCATGATCTCGCTTTAGCTGAGCGACGATATCGGGCCAGGAGAGGGAATGAAGAAGCAAAGTACGGCATCTCTCGGGTTTTAGCATCATGAAGCAAAATAAAACCGATTGTAGCCATCATCGTCAAAGAGAGTGATACAAAAGAGGAAACGAGTGGTGCCAGCTGCTAGTTTATATAATCAATCCGTGAGAGAACGAAGGATTCAAAGATATTACAAAAGCAAGATGGATTCACCACAAACTGCACCACAAAGGGTCTCGGTGTGTCTGCAAAGGATCAACCGCACGGTTACTGTACGAGACAAAACGCCCTCAGGTTTTGTGCCTTGCGTCTGTGTTTACTCCTCAGCCCATATCGTGACACTTATCATGGGTTGGGCTCCTACAGTCATTTTCAAATGTTGTACAGAGCACACAATGAATAGATCACGATAAGTCACGCAGGGTTTCGTTTTTATTTCGTGCCTGGGTCTCAAATCAGCCCCGGAGAATAGAGGAACACTTAAAGGTCCTGTGAAGCCTAGAGAAACACTCCGTGGGGTGTCTCTGTGGACGAACTTCAAAGCCCAAAAATGAAGCTGCGATTTTTGTTCGTGTGTTCATATTCTCCTCAAGAGTTCCAACCCACCATCTCAAAGAGAACGCATATATACATATATGACCTCGTATTAAAACATAGTGCGAAATACTTTTAAGGTTTTCAATGTTAAACAACCAAGCTTCGTCAACAACTTACAACACTGTCGTTGCGTGATATGTTCTCTTCTTTTCTCTTTTGTGGCTTTCTCTCATAACCTTCAACACCCCAAATTATCTACGAGGAGGCTTGTGGAATGAATAAAGGAGAGAAAGAAGTCTAGACCCCCGGCCACGAAGATAAACGTTTTCCAACGGCACGGAAGAGCTCCCGAGCGGACGGGAATGGGGCGAACAACACGTCGTGTCCTAATATGGGCAAGCGTTTCTTCGCTGAAAATGAAAACGAGCCCCGTCCACTTCCCCCTATTTTACACGACTTCTCCCTAATTAATGTTTGGGACGCGTCGTTCAAAGGACCAGTGCACGAAAAACGACGTAATTACCAAGTTGGGCGCCATCCTTGGGCCACACAACGTGCCATTGCCGACGCCATCTCTTCTTTACGAGAAAATCCATCGAACCAAAAGAAAACGGTGGACACGCCCTAGATTAAGGTTACAATTTCCTGCATGCTCTCCCGTATTACAATGCCAACGGAAGGCGTCAGCCAGGCAAGGGGGCCAGTGTGAAGTGAGATTGAGGCGGTAATAATAATGAGAAGAAAAGAGAAAAAAAAGATAGAGCAAAAAACAAAGGAAAAGAAACGCGGGAAATGACGACAAAAAGGCAGTAAAAGACAGGGGCCGTAGTGGGCCACGCAAGACGATATCTCGAGATTCTTCCATCAAATTCGTGTGAAAGGTAATTCATCTTCTCTTCCCACGTACTGATTCATGGTATCTTCAAGACCGCATCTGCCGGAGCCGTCTTCAACCAACTGTCGTCCATCTCAAATTGAGTCTGTTTTTGGTGGAAGCGCTGATCGAGAGCCTTGAGATGTGGTTGGAGGCAGTCGCAGTCGCACGCAGTTCAGGCAGTCTCGAAAAGACCCCCACCAAAAGGAACACCAAAAAGAACACCAAAAACGGACACAATGACGCGCACCCACCCCTTTTCCTTCTTTCCCTGGCTGTTAGCTCGCCTTTGGCCCTTGTCATCTCCACTCTTTTTTGCTCGTGTCGAGTTTGCAGGTCCTTCCTTCCATTTCGTGTGGTATCGACTCTTTCATCAATTTTATGCTGTTTTCTTTTCTTCAGATGGCAGGAACAATGCGGAAAGCGCAAAAGTTCGGATTGAATCGCTCTTTCTCGCATCTCTTCTCGGATACGATCAACACTGTGCCTTCCACTTGCAACACACCGTTGCGTGAGGAGAGGAAGGCGCGAGGGGGATTCGTATTCTTTCATGCGCCGTACATGCCTCCTCGCACCTTCCCCTCACATAGCTGTTGGGACACTCGGTGACATGTGCATGTGATGTTCGTGCCTCTTCTCTGCGTTCTTTCCTTGAACTTGACGTGCTTGATGTGTGGTGGCTTTAAGCACTGGCAGCGACGACTGGCGCAATCGCCTCCTTCACGCGACAGTTGTTTTGTAACGTGTAAATGATTCTTCAAAACTACATATGTCCATCTCCAGTATCCTCGTCGTCCTCGTACTTCGTACTCAACCCCTATTGTAGTGCCTTGAAGTCGCCTCCTCAAATTTTCGAGATTCGCGCTGACTGGTATCTTATCGCTGGTTTTCCCTATCCGTGTAGTGCCCAGATTCCAGTGCCAAGTAGTGGGTACATCTCCTACGCTTAGTGTCTAGCCTTGAGTCAAAGTACTCACACTCATGCACGCCGCTCTTGGTTGCTGTGTCTGATTGATTACATAGGACATTTAGGGGGTATTAGCGAGGGACCCAGAAAAACTGGGGATCGCCCACCACCAGGGAACAACTTCTTGGCAGCGACTGCCCAGTTGGAGGCCAGTACACGCCAATCCACCAGTCGCACCTTTCTTTTTTCCTGACAGAGGCCACTTCCTCGAACAAGGGTGCCCAATACGTTTGCATCGATACGGTTCTTTTGTCTGGCAACTGCTTTCTGCTTTCTTCCTTTTCTTGTTCTCTCTTCTTTTTGCCCTCTCCTTTTCCCTCTCTCCTCACCCCCTTTCGCATCTGCTATCGACATTGTTCGTGCCGAGATCTCTTGCTGCCCATCCCATTTTTGGCCTCCTTTCTTGCCAGCCTTCTCATCTTGCATCTTTCTCCATTTTCGACGTCTCCCTTTATCCACCTTTTTCTCTTTTCGACGCTCCTCCTTTTTTCGTGTCCTCCCTTTCTTCGGCACCCTCCGCTTCTCCTTTCAACTCTTCGAGCCGTCCTCTTTGTTTCTGCAGCTTTCCAACAGCCGCGCGCGCATAGCACGATTCGCTTCGTTTCGTCCCGACACTCGCTCTTCTGTAACACCAACGACCAACGGCCAACACTCGCATTTCGTTTCGTTTCATCCGGTCTTCTTCTTCGATCCCCACCTCGAACTCTCCTCGACTTCCTCTCCTCTCCTCCCGCAAATGTTCATGCTCACAACACCGTAATCATGTTCAATCGTCGATCCGGTCTCGCGACCTCCCTTCTCCTCGCCCTCCTCCTTATCTGGAGCTTCAAACTCCTGCCATTGGGCGAATACCAAAACTACCCCAGCGATGCCTGGAACTCGGCAAAGGAGTCCATCACCGACGTCGTCGGCGGTGGCAGCAGCGGTGACGACAAGACCGCGGGCACCAAGCACATCCAGGACTACTTTGATCAGGTCTTTGGCGCCGAGAAGCCGCCCATCTTCCCCTTCACCGAGGTCCGCGCCGCCTGCAACGCCGCCAACTGGGAAGAGAACGAGGCCTACATCAACTGCGTCGCCATCACCGCCGGCATGACCTCCATCATGTCCCAGGTCAAGGTCTGCTTCAAGATGGCCATTGAGTCGGGCTCCCACCTGATGCTGCCCACCATGCCTCTGCGCGACTCCCACGATCTGCTCGAGTTCAACTTTTTCAATGGCGACGCCTACATGCCCTACGACAAGTGGTACGATGCCGACCACCTGCGCGAGCAAATGGCCGAGGCCTGCCCGCAGATGAAGATTATCCACCCCGACGACATCAACCCAGACAAGGGCGGCCAGCTTGCCGTCCGCCGCAAGTTTGAGGTTCTGTGCTCCGATGCACCCTTTTACCAAAAGTTCCACTCCTACTTCTGGGTCGGCCGCCCCTGGAAGATTTTCTTCAACGAGCAGTTTAAGATCAAGATGGACCGCCTGGCCGAGGAGGAGGCCAAGATGGAGACTCCGCCCGTCGAGAACGGCGGTATTACCTTGGTGGACGTTGACTCCGAGTTCATGGTGTTCCGCGTCACCGACGACCCCACACAACGTGATTTGAGGCTGTGGACCGAGCTCTCGCACCTTATCCGCTTCCGCGAAGACGTCCGCACCGTCATCCACCGCATCGTCGAGCGCCTGCCCAACGCCGGCAACTACATGGGCGTCCACTTCCGCGCCGAGAACGACAGCATCTGGTCCTCCGCCGAGCACCAGCTAGGCGTCGACCTCGACGCGCTCGACCGCGCCTGGGACAAGTTTGGCAACTTTGGTGAAGAGAAGCCGCCCGTATTTTTGGCCTGTGGCGACCAGGAGCAAATCGAAATGTTCAAAAAGGCAGCCGCTGAGCGCGGCTGGACCACCATCCACAAGTGGGACTTGGCCAAGCAGAACGACGACACCGAGACGGCGGGTCTGATCGACAAGATGGCGTTTGATTTCCAAGGTGCCATTGACATGGGCATCATGGTGAAGAGCCGCTTCTTCATGGGTGTGCAGGGCAGTGCGTTCTCGTCGACAGTCGGCAATCACCGCGACGTCACAGGACGGTACCGCGGCAGCTCCTTTGACGTTCCCGATGATGGCGCGCGCACGCACCTCTTCAACGACATGGACGCGACCGAGTATGCTTGTTGTCTGTAGGCCACTCTTTTTCGTCTCTACAATTTTCGTCTTTACGTCTTATGAGATTGTTTTCTGAGCAATCAGATCAATCAGCCGCTCGTTAAAACACAACAACACATCATGGATACAAAAAGCGTGCCTTTTGGATAAAGGCAAACGCTCGGAAAACATTGGTTCACTTGCTGGACTACGACTACTTGGTTTTAATACTGGATACTGTAACTTTTAAATTTTTGGTTTACTTCGTTTGGGGGCGCCTTTCTCCTTTGTCTTTTTTTTCTGTTTGGCGTTACAAGACCGGATTTTGTCTTGGGTCTAGAGAGCTTCCCTATTGAGAAAGCTCTCCCTGTGGTTTTTGTTTACTCTTGTCTTTTCTTTTCCTTTTAATCTCTATTACCTTAGATCTCTCTCCGCGAACACTACATCGCCGTCTCTCTTCTCCGTAGTAGAGGATGGACTTAAGGGCGAGTGGTTTCTTTAAAATTCAATCTCACTCGAAAGAAAATCAATGTTAAAAAGTGTTGAAATTCGCGATATCATAAAGTCGTCTATAAGTTATACAGTCGTGAAAATACAAGTACAAATGTTACAGATATTGGTAGAGTTATACAAAGAAAAACAGTAGTAGAGCAGGCCATGCTGAGATGTAGTGATGTGAACAATAAAAATACATGTTGAATATATGTGAAAAGAAAGCAATAGAAGAGGAAAATATGCTGATAGACTCCGTAGAGATGATGGCTTTTGTCGTAGACGGAAAAGCAGGTTAAGCTATGAAAACAGAACCAAGAGGGAAAAATGCAATAAAATAAACAGAAAGCGCTCACGACGCTATGTAGAGATACAGGTACCAAAATAAAACAAAAAGACAAAAGACAAACAAAGACAAAGGAAATAGTGCAAGCCCAGTATGCTGCATGAGCTTTGTTGCGGGTTCGATAAGAGTATAACATCTTACAGCACGTCACCGACGGACGCTCAACGACAAGCAATGATGTCTCTTTTTGGTGCTCCGGTGTGGGTGGAAGAGAAGGAAGGTAGAAAGGTGAGGAGTCAACGGCAGCCACTTCAAGGAGCTCAAAGTTGAGATAGACTCAACCGAGCACGCCAAGAGGGCTGTACCGTCTGACACTCTTTCTTTCTCGTTCCTCTCCTTCTCCATCCCCACGACCTTGTTTTCATAGTTCCTTGAATATGCTTTTTTTAAATTTGTTTTTGTTTGAAAGTATCTCCACATAATGAAGGCCAGTCCGTTGTATAACCAGTCGCAGGAGTAAAACCATCTAGTTCTACTCTCTCGACCACGGCAGGACTTGCTGCGAGCCGTCGTGAAGTCTTTTGTTTTTATGGGTGCTTTCAAAGAACTCAAGGTGGGAGGAGAAACCAGGTATCATCTGGGTTGCTGTCGTCGTTGTTGTCGTCATTGTCGGCTGTGTCGTCTTCAAAAAAGACTACCAGCCATATCCATGACCCAGTCACCGGCGTCGGAACCGCTACTGGAGTCGGAGTCGATGGAAGGAAGGGATGGTGATGAGAAGGAGGAGGGGGTTGCGGCACCCTCTTCTGTACTGTCATCCATCCCCATCTCCATCTCAGGCTCGAGTTCATAAATGACTCTCACCGGAGACGAAGAGGGCGGGGACAGTGACCAGTCAGTGATCACATCGGAACTGTCTTCGGGAACAGACGCCAAGTACGCGGCCATTTCTTCGTCCTGAAGGAAGCGGGCCAGCGCGGCATCATCCGCCAGGTTGGAAAAGGAGAGGTCGAGCGAAGGGAGTGTCGGGTCAAGGTCGGCGTTGAAGTCGGAGAAGCCTTCTGAGAATTCGTCGACCGTCGTCCGGGGGGAACGACCCCGCGCCCGGCCACGCGACCGATCACCTTCTGCGACCGAGATAGAGTACGTCGGCACGTCGTGCACGATCGTGTCCAGGCCGAAGCCGGCACCACAAGCGTGCTCGTTGTCGTAGAACAGACCCAGACGATACAGTTCGGCAGTGTCACCATCCGTACTTGACTCGGACAGCCGCCGCTTGGTGGTCGACGCATCCCGGAACGCACCCTGGCGCTCCAGGGAAGGAGGCCGGTTTGTCCGTCTCGCTGACCGCGTCCAAGCTGGTGTGGTCACTGGCGGCGCTGGTCGAGAACGGTCCGGGCAGGGTGGCCGCGGTCGAGATGCTGCCATCTCGTTGATACATGCATCGCGCACTGACTTGCGGTGGCCGCGCACACTGGCACTGTTGTAGGAGTGGCGCTTGGGCGACAACGTGGTCGTCTGTTGCAGCAGCCGGATCTGGTGTGGCCGCAGACGGCGGGGCCACAGTCCTCCGGCATTCTGTTTAAGGAGAGCGACCTCACTGGACTCGCGCATGCCGCCGCCACAAGAAATGTTATGATACTCGTACTCGTAGCGGTAGGCCCAGCTGGCCTGGCGACGGGCGCTCAGACGGGCCTTGCTGGGTCCATGGTGCCAGTCGTGCAGCTGAGTACCCGAAGGCGGGAGGTGGCGGTCGTAGAAGAGGTCGGGAAGATAAGGATGAGCATCGTGTCCATCCGAAAGAAGAGGAGGAGAATCTCGAGTCGAGGGCGAAGGGTCGCCGTCGGCCTGGGAGTAGAGAACAAGACCCATGTTCGTGAGTAGTTGTCGAGGAGGGGATCTCACTACTTATGTAACGAGGGAGGGGAGGTTATTGAGAAAAGAACAAGGAAAGACCACCAGATTTGGAAGTGGGCCAACACTCTGGTAGAGATGATGCAATCACTAATAAGAAAGCTGCAAGAAAGGGATAGTGGATAGTGGAGGTCAAAGTTAAAGTGTTTTAGTGAGGAATGGGAGGAATGGGAGAGATAGCGGAGCTATTCTGGGAAGCTTTGAAGGATTAAAGAACAAAGGAGGCAAAAAACAAGAATCAAGGCTCAAGGCGTCAAGCGAGAAATGGGTGACGATATATATCGTGAGTGGCTGTCAGTACGAGACAAGGGTCATCCAGGCAGGAAAGGCAGGAAAGGCAGGAACGGGGCTACTTTAGCTACGGTTAGGCATATGGGGCGGGCAGACGGCACGGCAGACGACAGGCCTTGGTTTTCGAGGTTATGCTTCGAGTTTGACCAGAGTTCACTCACGCCAAAACATTTTGAGAAAGGTCAGCGAGATGGAGACTCAGACGTTTCCTTGGTCAGTGTTGGAGGAATCGAGGCTGTTGATTCTCTGTTGGCCTCACTTTTCTATTTGTCTACTTGACTGTTTTGCTCGCCGTGCCTCGCCGTTCTCGAAACGCTTCGCCGTGTTGACTCACTTTCTGGCGAGTGGGTTTTGAGTGTTTTGTGTGGACTTTAATGGAGATTGGTGGGTTTGGCGTCAACGAAAACGTGCCAGGAGGCCGCTATTGCTCGTTTGGGCTGCTGGGCTGCTTTTGTGGTGGGTGGTGCCTTCCTCTGCCTCCCCTGCCTGCCAAATTACAGCGGTGTAAGGGCTGTCTTCAGTGTGGTCCAGTGTGGCCGCCGTGTTATCTGATTGGCTGGGTTTGGCTGGCAGTGGACACCCTTGTGACTTTTAGGGGCGCAGCAGGTGCCTTCTCCAAGGCAGACAGGGCGGAACGAGGGAAGGCCCAGGCCCGGGACAGGCCGTGTTGACCCTAAAACATTCGTATTTCAACACCTAGACAAATCAACCCACACCCCATGCTGCCTGTCTACTCATTAATGTGTTGGCGAGGAAGGTGCGAATCAGGTGCAAATAAGGCATCAAACGAGAAAGAGAGAAATCAACAAAATGGAAATATTTACATGTGTCTTTTTGAGGACATGAAAGTGAACATTTGTTTCGTTGCCAATAATCCAAACTCAATTTTTCATGCTAAAGAGGTTGACTTCACGATACGCCACTCGAAAAGTCATGACGCAGAAGGCCTGACTGAAGCGGGCCCTGTGACGTGCCTTGGAAGAAAATGGGGTCGAGGAAAGGGAAAAGGGAAAATAGAGTCTCAAAAGAGAAAACCCTGTCTCGAAAACTCAGGAACGTAGGAACACTCTCTTTCGGCTATATCTTCCCCGCATTCGACTTCTGACATCGTATTACTTGGCAGAAGACTCACTGAAGCATGTGGTCATTGTGTCATATCGTTGCTTTTGGAGGAATTGATAAGAATTGTTATATTCTGGCTCGTTGGTGGCCGGCGGCGTCTCGACACCTCCAGCTCCAAATCGCCGTGGGTCAAGAAGGGCGAGGCACGTGAATGGGACCGTGATAAAGTCGCGGGCAACGA
>JANSLP010000459.1:0-21336 GCA_029298735.1 Ophiostoma sp. CBS 140.51
TCCCTTTTTCTTGGGCGTTTCTTTACCTTATTCACGTTATTTTGCCAGCACAATGGACAAATACACTTCGGCCTGCCAATCCGCCGCAAAACCGCGCCAAAAAAAAAAAATTACAAGGGGGGGAACAGCCAAGCGCGACCGACCTCGTGGACGTTCGCACTTGCCGTAAACTTGTACCTTGCTTTGCGTATCTGGCTGACCTCACGAACAAATCGAGCAGGCCCGCCGCTCTCCGTTCCCAGAAAACCAGCCCACTACCGTAACGATTCACCCTGCTAGACACGCTAAAGCTCTACTTCCTTTTTTAAGTAACCCTCCCCCTTCCGTTCCTTCCTTACACAGCAACAACCGTTTTGCGCGAAACTAGAGATACTGGGGCACTTCCAGTCACTTCCTTTTTCACTCTTTCTTTTCTTTCCTCTCTCTTTCTCTCTGACTCCCCTCCCTTGTCGCCAACTTGACCACGGTCAACAACTTTCCCACAAGAAACGAATATCACGACAAGACAACGACTGTGTCGTACGGAGACACACCCACACCACGAGGCATGTAGACCATACATACCATACACGCCCCCAAACCCACCATTTGCGTGGCACTGACAAGCCAGCGCATCCGCACATTAGCAAAAAAAGACATCGCCTCCTGTCCTCCTTTTTTACTTTCCCAGCATCGACGACCAGTCACCGCATCCCGGCGCAAAATTTCGTCCTTTTTCACATATTCTCTCTACTTCCGTTGCTTTGTGTCACCGTTCTTTCGCACAAGGCCACGTCCCTATCGAATTGCTCTTGCGGCGTCCGAAACTGCAACCGCAAACTGCAGAGAAGCGCATCGGTACGACGAAGCAAAAAACGGTCGAGCCGAACTGGAATCCCGGAACCGCAACACGAAAGAGGACCAGAAACTCAAGGTCACGACCGACGTAGAACGACTTTGTACGCGACCCCAGGCGGCATCGCACAAAACTCTAATATTACACCTTCGCCTACGCCCTTCTTTTGCGCCTTACACCTTTCCTGCATCTTTGCACCACTCTTTGCGAGCCGAACTCTTTTGCCGAACCTGCAGCTTGCCCTCGCCTTTTGCAACCACTCGCCTTCCACTACACAACAACGGAAAACGGAAAACGGAGCAGGAAGCTTCGATCTGGAGGCTCTGCATCGCGCAAGCAGCCCTCTCACAGAGAAACAGAGAAACAGACACGGCCTGGTAGTGCAGAGCCGCGCATGCTCTGTTTTTCTTGTGGTGTGCTCGACATACATGCCAGCCAGCAAGAACGGTTAAACCGGTCCCCGACGAGACCCAACACCAAGGAAGCAACTGCCACCCGCGCGGCTTTGCTACCTCTCGACAACTCTCGAGAGACAACCACAACAAGCCAATATCCCAACGGTGGGATCCAAGGAAAAAGCGGTACCCCCTGGAACCGCCATGGGAGCCTGTCTCTCTACGTCTGTCCTGGAACCACTGCACCTGTCATCCTTGGACTTCTCCCAGGTTGTGTTGTGGGAACACTCAACTGGGTTGTAACCCAAAACAGCAGCCTGCATACAAGACCGCCTACCACTTCATCAGTGTGGTTTTTGCCGTGACGCCTGCACTCTCTCTCCATCGAAGCAAGCGGCCGGCCTCTAACTGCGGCCCTTACCCGCCCCATCCTCGCAAAATATTAGATTTGCCAGACGACCAAGCCGACCAGGAGGACGTATCGAGGGCGTACTTGTACACGGCCTGTACCTAGACAACCCAATCGACCTGCCTTCTTTGCATAGGGGGTGTATCTATATTCCCTCTCTGTCCCCCCATCTTTCTCTTGTTCCTCCTTTCTATTTCTTTTTGCCTTTTTTATTTTATTCCTTCCTTTTTCCTTCTTTTTCTTCTTCTCCTTCCTTTCGACTTTCTTTTCCACACGCCCCCTCTTCCCGTTAAAATAGACTCCCGTCGTCCGCTGCAACCCTTGCCCGCCTACTTGGGCACAATCGATCATCAAGCTCCACCCCCAACCAGCACACCAGGACAGCAAAAGCACGAGAGAAACGAGGGACCGAGGAAACGGAAACGAATACGCCTGCAACGACAAGCCAGCAGAAGGAAATAAACAGGCAGGGCCAGCAAGCAAAAAGCAAAGCATTGCAGACACACACCCACGGCCACATCTGCACAGCATTGCACAGCAGCAACCCGAACAGTCGACTAGAAGTCAGAAGCCAAGGGCAGATGCAACACCACGACTAAGCAAAAGACGAACGAGAGTGCGTGGCGGCCGTCGACGATACCAAGACTACGGCCTTTGTTTTTGTGCACACGGTCAGTTTTTTCTGCAGCTTGCAAAAAACACACCTGCTGGCCAGATTTGCTGCTCAAGCACATAAATCACCACATCCCCACCCTCCTTTTCTGCTTCTTTTCTGTTTTTGTTTGTGGGCTGGACTCGCATCAACTTTCCGCTCCCTTCAATTTTTTCACTTCTTCAAGCCGTCTTCTTGCCGGACTGCAACCTTTTTGACAAGGAGTTGCCCAAAACTGCACTTACACAAACAATCCCTGTTCTCACCACGTTTTTATATAAGTCTCCAAGACTCCCACCTTTCCTCTTTCTTCCACACCCACTCCACCTCTTTCTTCTTCTACTTCCATTCCTACTTCTTTTTCTCTTCTTCCCTTAAGAGCTAGTCTTTTCTCATCCACCTTCACGTCAAGGCATCTCTCTCACTCTACTCTTACTTCTTCAACAACATGCGGCGCATATCAACATCATCTACTCACTTCCCCTAAACGTTTGCTTAGCGCCACGAGAGCTCTGAGAGTTTCTTGATGTGTTTCTATGAGACAACTTCTTTCTCATCCAACATCTTCATTCACTTCCGCATCTGATTCTCTACACCCTTCTTTTGCTGAACTTCTTTCGTCTTGTCACGTTGTTGTTCAGCAAAATCTCAAAACCATGCCGTTCTTCGACCTTACTTCACATACAACTTTCAGTACAGCAACTGCCTCTTCAATATCGATACCATCATCGGTAGAGGAAGGCTCAACAACCTCGACAGCGCCATTATCAACGCCGCTGTCATCGTCACCCACAACCTCCATTTCCAGTTTCAAATCCTCTCTGAGCCGGAAAATGGCTCTGAGTAGGAGCTCCTCGAGGGAGAGCAGCGGCCGTGGCCACAACACGCAAAACACGCCGCTTGCTGGTCCCATGATGGAAAGGTTTGTTCAGGCACAAGCCCAAGAACGGGCGTTGGAGCAGGCACAGGCGCTGGCACGGCGGTCTTCCGAGAGCGTCAACAATGGCCTTGTCTCCAACACCAGCTTCTCCAGCATGGCATCAAGCTTCCACAACTCACCCACGCTCATGTCTGATGTGCCAACACCAACCTACGGCAGCTCCATGTTGCCCTCACCAGAGCCGCTCCGTGGACGGGACTTGGGACCTGCGCCCATCTCCTCGTTCCAGCTGCCGGAGTCGATGCTGAGCCATAAAATGAGCGAAACGTCTCTCCTCCAGCACACGCCACCACCTAGCATCCACCCTGGCAACAACGTCAACGCCTCCATGTCACAGGAGGCATCAAAACAGAACGGCAACATTATCCGCCGCCTATCCAACCGGGCTTCGAAAGCCATAACACGACGCAGGCCGTCGTCGGCTCACCCCAACAGCCGGGACGTCAGTGTCGGACCTGGAATTCTTCGCCGGCGAAGCGACAGCAACAACACGGCACCCGCCAGCGACATTATGGACCGGCCTACTTTCGACACGGACTCCGAGTACGACGTTGACGAGCGGGACGACGGCGACAGCATTGCGGCATCCATGTTCGACGGCATTGCCAACACTGATGCATCTGCCACTACTAATGGCACGTCTTCTGTGAACGGCTCTGTCGCAACAGCCACTGCGCCCACGCCCGCCGAAGTCGGCCCTGTGATCCCTCTCGCCCTGCTCCATGGCATTTCCATTCGGAAAGTGTCCAAGAAGCACAAGCGCATCATCCTCACGCTCGACGCCGAGGCCGGCAAGGTTTCTTGGGACAAGTTCCGCCCGTCCAAGAGCATTTACATTGATGACATCAAGGAGATCCGCACCGGCGGTGACATTCGCCAGTACCGCCTCGACTGCAACATTCCCGAGTCCGACGAAAGTCGCTTCTTCTCGATCATGTACACTGTCCCGGGCACCACGAACACCAAGCACAAGCATTTCATTGCCGACACCGACGAGAACTTTTCAGACTGGACGACCACGCTCGACGCCATCTACAAGCACCGCCAAGATATGATTGCCTCGCTCATGGCCTTCAACGACAAGGCCGTGCGTAGCTACTGGAACCGCGAGATGGCTCGGCAGTCTTCGGATAAGCTCAACGCCCAGTCTACCACGGCTCTGGCCGGTGAGATTGATTTTGCTGGTGTCGAGCGTGTCTGCCGCAACCTGCACATCCACGTGCCCCAGGAGACGCTGCGCGCCAGCTTCGCTGGTGCCGATGTGCACAAGTTGGGTCGCCTCAACTACGCTGGTTTCCAGGACTTTGTGCGTCTGATGAAGAAGCGCGGTGACATCCACGCCATCTACCGCACTCTGGCCTCGAACGCCAACCTGGGCATCACGCGCGACGAGTTCTTTGACTTCCTGCGCAACACGCAGGGCGAGAACGTAGACGACGAGCTGGCTTCTTGGGAGACTGTTTTCTCGCGGTTCGCCCGCCGGCCCAAGGCATCGTCTTCGTCTGCCAAGGACGTCGCCGTCATCAGCGATGGCGAGTCGGTCATCAGCGGTTCCGAAGAGGTCCCTCGCATGTCGGAGGCCGGCCTCGCCAACTACCTCACGTCGACCTACAACCTGTCCATGATCAAGGAGCCCAAGGAGTACACCTTTGACCGCCCCATGAACGAGTACTACATCTCCAGCTCGCACAACACGTACCTTGTCGGCCGCCAGATTGCAGGCACATCAAGCGTCGAGGGTTACATCTCGGCTCTCACTCGGGGCTGCCGCTGTGTGGAGATTGACTGCTGGGATGGCGCCGATGGCCAGCCAATTGTCAACCACGGCAAGACCCTGACATCGAGCATCTCGTTCCGCGAGACCGTCAGCGCCATCAACCGCTACGCGTTCGTCAAGTCGCCCTTCCCTCTGTGGATCTCGCTTGAGGTCCACTGCAACCCGGAGCAGCAGCGGATCATGGCCCGGATCATGCGCGAAGTCTTTGGCAGCAAGCTCGTTACCGAGCCGCTGTCGAACGCGACCAACCGCCTGCCCTCGCCTTCCGAGCTCCGTGGCCGCATCCTCGTCAAGACCAAGAAGACCCAGCAGCCCACGACCGCCACTCTCCCGCCCCTGCCTCTGCAGACCTCGAGCGAAGTCATTGCCGCCAGCACCAGCGAGTTCTCCGGTCGCCGCCGGGGCAACAGCCTGCCGACAACGTACCAAAAGTCGATTACTCTGGACGGAAATGTCCCGAGCGTCATCTACTCGCCCACGAACTCGCAGATCTCGCCCTTCTCCTACTCGGCCGGCCAGTCCAGCCCCGTCCTCAGCCCTGGCTACTCGACTCCGACGACACCCCGCAAGTCCAGCACACCCAAGGCGCGCCTGACGACTGTCAACACCATCACTGAGGGCGAGGTGGCCCGCGAGATCCCGAGCAGCAGCACCAGCGACTGTGACAGTGGCAGCGAGAAGCTCCCGACCAAGCACAAGCAGAGCAAGATCGTGCCCGAGCTTGGCTGCCTGGCTGTCTACTGCGTTGGTGTGCACAAGGCGACACCCTTTGAGGACGCCGACTGCAAGCTCTTCAACCACATCCTGTCGTGGGACGAGACGGTCTACGAGCGTGGCACCAAGACGCGCGACTACCGCCAGGCAGTGTACTTCCACAACATGCGGTACCTGATGCGCGTGTACCCCAAGGCGTACCGCATTGGCTCGTCCAACTTCAACCCTCTGGGCCACTGGCGCCGCGGTGTGCAGATGTCGGCTCTTAACTGGCAGACGTACGATCTGGGCATGCAGCTGAATGCGGCCATGTTCACAGGCGGTACCGACCAGTCGGGCTACGTCCTGAAGCCGCGCGAGTGCCGTCAGTTCCAGGTTCTGCCGAACCTGCCTGGCGAGAGCAAGCCACGCGAGCTCAAGCGGGAGCGCAAGAACGTCAACTTTAGCATTGGCGTCGTGTCGGCGCAGCAGCTGATGCGCCCGGTCAACTTCCCCGACCGCCGCACGCTTGACCCCTACATTGAGGTCGAGGTCTTCATGGCTGACGACAAGCGCGACCGCGACGAGAGCAAGCAGCAGCCCGCCGACAACCTGCCGCAGACGCCGCTCATCTACCGCACCAAGATTGTTCCCGGCAACGGCTTCAACCCGGTCTTTGACCAGCGCTTCAACTTCCGCTTCACGACCAAGTACCCCGATCTGGTGTTTGTGCGCATGAGTGTCAAGCTGGCCGAGAACGGCAAGTACACGAGCGCCAACCCGACGGCGACCTTTACGGCCAAGCTCAGCAACCTCAAGCAGGGTTACCGCACGATCCCGCTGGTGGACGTCAACGCCGACCGCTACATGTTCTCGACACTGCTGTGCGAGATCCACAAGGAGCCAATTACGAGCGTGTTTGTGCCCTGCGTGACGGACGCGCCGGAAGCCGGCACCAGCACCAACAAGCTCAAGAGCATCCGCACCGTCTTCAACCGCACGACCAACCTAAGCCCCAAGTCGAGCATCGACAGTGGGCCGTCGTTGTGAGGTTGATTGACTCCGCACACACAATTCCTATCATCCCTTCTCCCTCCTTACCTCTCGACCTTCTTTTTTTGTACTACTACCACTTTATTTCCTTTGTCTTTTTGTGATTTCTCTCTGCATTTATCCCCCCGATTGTCCATTTTTGCATTATTCGATTTTTTTTTGTTTATTAGTTACCATCTTTATTCTCATATTTAAAAACAAAACCGGCTTTAAGCATTTTATTAAAATACTCCAAGGGTGGTTGAAATAGTAATAACAAAAGCAACCTCAAGACGAAGTGGTAACTTGCACAAGACGACAGATAAACGAACTGCAAATTCCACACCGCTCGTAACGCCGGGGACAATCGCACCTCGGGTGTTGGATACCATCTGATTAGATCATAAGATTAGATTATGGGATTGGGTGTGGTGAGACAGCCCCACGTAACTAGGCTTTGAGTGGCATGGGGGTGGAATCCACCCACAGCAGAGGCCCAGAAACCACCGCAAAAGATGTGGAAAAAAAACTTGAAAAACTCATTGAAATTACGGAATCAAAACTGGGCGATACGACAACCACAGGTCACTGTTTGGCACAATGTAACCCATTACGCTTCATTGGTATATCTGGCAGGCAATCAGGAAATGGCCTCCACCATCCAGACACCTAGCGAGGTCGACATGGTCGCCATCGGCAGCGAAAACCACCAAAAAAGCCACAATTCCGCCCAACAATGCGACATCCTGGGCCAGTCTCTGCAAATCCCTGCCTTGTACAGAGTAACGTCAAATCCAAAGGGGTTTAGCAAGCGTGGCAGGGACTAAACGACGGGTAACAATTGGGCCTCATGTCGGCGGATCACGGCACAGATAATCGGGAAAAACACACAAAAAGGTAGAAAAAGACGAGGGAAAAGAGCGAGCTAGATTCTGACCTCATAAAGCTATTCCACACATGGTTGATATGCCGCAAGAGAGTCGTAATCCAACCTTGCCGACCCAAGGAAAGTTTTGACAATCCACGCAGCCGCCCCTACTTGCATTTTCTCCTATCGTACGAGCAAAACCCCCCAAAGTTTTCTGAAGTACCATGTCGCCGAGAAACTCCCACTTGCCTCCTACATGGGTTCGGTTAGAGTCGAAAGTTGACAAACAGAGTTTAGTGTCTTGCTTGATTTTTCGCGTACTCCACCAAAACAGTGGAAGACTGCTGCCAAGTGCAGACAAGCATCGCGCCAAGATGGGGGTCTTGTCTGCTCCGACAGTCGGATCCTGTTGGGTGGTACAAGGTAGATAAGTAAGGGATCGGCCGCACCTGCCATATGTTGCTCCCTGCGGCTTCTTGATCTCTTTTTTCTTTTTTTCTGGCTCTCTGCACAAGCATATTTAAATTCTTACCAAAACAGACTTCCAGTCGCATCTTACCAACCATGGGCGCCGAAGAACAACCAACAGAGCGGGAAGCTTCACCTCCAGCCCCTGTGACAGCCACCACCACCATCGCTAACACCGCCGATGTCTCTCAAATCAAGCCGTCCGGTGTCGCCCGCGTCGAGGTTCTGTCACGCCTCATCTCGTGGCCTGAGCGTATCTTCCTCTTCTTTGCTGTCTTTGCCGTCTCCTACGGCTACAGTCTCGACAACACCTGCCGCAATGCCTACCAACCATACGCTCTGTCGTCGTTTGGCGAGCATTCCCTTCTCTCGACCGTCGTCGTCCTGGGCACCGTCATTGGCGCCGTCCTGCAGCCCATCTCGGCCAAACTCTCCGATATTTTCGGCCGTGTCGAACTCGTCGGCCTCGCCATGGTCTTTTACACTGTCGGCACCATTGTCGTGGCCACCTCTCACAACCTGCCCACCTTTTCGGGCGGCGTCGTGATTTGGGAAATGGGCCACACGAGTGTGCTCTTCATCATGCAGATTTTGATTGCTGACTTCTCGTCGACCCGGTGGCGTGTTATGTTTAGCTTTGTGCCGGGCCTGCCGACCATTATCAACACCTGGGTCAGCGGCAACATTACGAGCAGCGCCCTCAAGCATATTGGCTGGCAATGGGGCATCGGCATGTGGGCCATTATTATCCCCGTTGGCACACTCCCCATCTTCTTTAGCTTCTGGGTCATTGGCCGCCGTGCCAAGAAGCAGAGTGTTGTCTATGTCGAGCAGGTACATGCCAACTGGGCTGCTGCTCGTCGCCGTCCTCTCCAGTTTCTGGTCGAGCTCTTCTGGCTGCTTGATGTTATTGGCATTATCCTTTTGGTTGCCCTGCTGGCGCTGACCCTTGTACCGTTTACTCTGGCTGGCGGCGTCAAGAAGACCTGGCAGCAGCCGCACATTATTGCACCTCTCGTGGTTGGCATTTTGTGTATCCCCGTCTTTGTGCTCTGGGAGCTGCGTGCACCGAAGCCACTTGTGCCCTTCCCTCTCCTCAAGAAGCGTGAAGTCTGGGCACCCATCTGCATGGGTATCTTCCAGAACTGCACCTTCTTGCTTGTTGGAACATACCTCTTCACCGTCCTGCAGGTGTCGTTTGGCTTCAGTGTCGCCGCTGCCACTCGTGTGTCGTCCCTCTACGGTTTCACCAACGCAGTCATTTTCCCCTTCTTGGGTCTTGCTGTCTACAAGGCCCGTCATCTCAAGTACTTTGTCGTCTTCGGCACCGTGCTGTACATGGTCGGCCTTGGCCTTCTGATCCGCTACCGTGGTGGCTCTGCCGGTGATGGCCGTGCTGGTATTATCGGCGGCGAGGTCGTGCTAGGTGTGGGAGGAGGCATTTTCTTTTATGCAGCACAAGCTACACTGCAGGTCGGCCTCAAACACGAACATCTGGCCGCGGTGACGGGCGTCTCTCTCGCCGTACACTATATTGGTTCTGCACTGGGTGCCACCCTGTCCGGTGCCATCTGGACGCAGCTTCTGCCTGCCCGTCTCGAGATGGAACTGGCACCAATTAACAGCACTCTGGCTGCCACGGCCTTTGCCAGCCCCCTGACCGCCATCGTCCCCGTCTATCCACTCGGCACACCCGAACGCACTGCTGTCATTGAGGCATATCGCTACATCCAGCGCATCTTGACCATCGCCGCTATCTGCCTGTCCGTGCCTCTCGTTCTGCTGGCTTTGATCCTGCCGAACCCTGAGTTGAACGATGCACAGAACTTGGTTGATGGCAATGTCGAGCTGGAGCCAGAGGATAAGAAAGTGGATGACGCTGATGCCAATGAGACACAAGAGAACAAGGCCCAGCGTGCACCGCAGACCACTGAACAGGCAGGGCAGCCAGACACTGCTGAAATCACGTCCAAGTGAAGAATGGTATCGTTTTTATATGAAGATTTTAGACGAATCTCGATTATGTACTTTTACCTATGTAGTGTGGCAGAGGCCTAGCTTAGAACACAATCTATCTGACGATATACACAGAACTCATCCCACATGCTGGTTCCAGGAATGATGGCTATTATCAGAGCAGATACCACACTCGAGCGTGTCCAACGATTCTAGTCGTCCAGTCGTCCTGTCGTCCATAGGGATAGCCGGCGCCGACGGACTCCCTGCCCTGTGTGTCTTCTTCTGTCCTCCAGCAATATACTTGACAATCAAGAAAAAATTGTTCCCCGCATACACTGGCGTCCTGAATAAAGTCTCCTCCGGAATAGTATGCAGCTTTTCGCCAACGTACATGTAGTACGCCTCTAACCACCAGATAGTGCGCCAGCAGCCTCGGTCTCTGGTACTGTGTATCTTTTGGGTGCCCATGCCAATGACGTGTCCAACGATGGTTTTTTACGGTGTCGTCAATGTGACGATAATGCTGAACTCAATTGGAGATCTCGTGAATCGTTGCGAGTAGTCGAGAGGCGGATTAAAACGGTGCCTACTGCGCACTTGTGCTCAAACCGGGGCATATTCCCCTCGAGCAGATAGAAAATTGAAAGATTGCCAACACGGAACGGCAGAGACCATCTGTCAACATCTTCTTGTAAAACGACCGTTACATTCATACCCCAGTAGATCATATCAGTGACGGCAATGCCAAATTCGTCGAATTCCGCTTGGATGGTCCAGAACAAGCCTTTGGGCTCGATCGTCTTGTTTTGCAAAATGTAAATGCTGCCGAAGACATTCGCTGTATGCCCACGGAAATGGACAGGAGTCGTGTTTGATCGTATATTATATTGTCCCATTTAAGCAGGTATATGACTTGACTGGAACGTTTGCAAATGTTCGTGGTGTAGGAATGGGCGGTGTTTACATGGCGACGTAAAAAAACTAACCTTCTTCGAAAAATCCTTTATGGCCTGGAAAGGTTGCGTTGATAAAATTCTTGTTTGCTGGGGTACGTGGAACATCTCTGGCGAACCTAAGATCAAACGGCGCAGTGATATGTATTGAAGAAGCAACATCAAGCTCTCGGGACGTCTCATTGTCGCTGCTCGTGGGAGTCGTGGCAGCGTTGCCAAGAGCAGACTCGACATCCTTGTTGGAAGAGAACATATCTTCTGTCGAGCCCAGTCGCCAAGGAAAAAAATATCTTTGATGACGTTTTACAAGTCGTCGTATAAATTTCCGTGGTGTCTGTGCTTGTGGTCGTGATCGAGTTGTTGAGAGGCCATCAGGTTTGACTCTGTTGAAAGAATATTCTCGTGGCCCAGAACATGTTTACCGCCAAATATAGATACAATATATTGTCGCGTAATTGTTGGCCTCATGGCGCATGCATCTCCTGACCTTAAATAATATCATATTGTTCAAGTAGACGGTTCGACTTGTCGTATTCTGCGGCCTTGTCGCTTGTTTCTCTATTTCTCCCCCCTCTCCTATCCCTCCTTGCCCTTTCGTCCTTCGCCTGTTTTTTTTCTATTTTCTACTTTCTAAATTTGTACCACAGGCTCAAAAACTACTTTCCCACCTCCATCTGTTGTACATCGTACCTCGCTTGATTCTCAGGAGACTTATGCGCGCGCCCATTGTTCTAAGTCTTCGTAAGAAAACTGACATTCGTCTAAGCGCCAACATACCACCACTACGACGTAATACTATGGACATAGGCTGCTAAATACATTTTATTGGTCGGTTCACTTCCTTGCTACTATCTGCCGCCAGCTAATTGGCTACTGGCAACATTAAATGGGGCGAGCATCAACACCGGCTGTGGCGGGGCAGCTGTTTCTTAAGTATCTTCGTGTACCAAATTTATCCCGTATGGGTTTACTAACACATCGCCATCTTTCCATATCAACAACCATCAATACTTAAAGGGCGCAACGAGTCTGGAAACACCAGCAAAACAAGGGTCAATGCCGTGAACAGCATCATGGACAGTGCCGTGGATAGAGTCGCGGAAAGCACCGACGGCGACGCCAAAGCCCACACAAACGATAGCACAGATGGCAGGGTTCTCGACACCACAAACGGCTCCATAGACGACGATACAAACGACAGCATAAATGACAGCACGCACGACAACACAGACGACGGCACAAATGACGACAGAAATAATGGTGCCAGAGACGGAACTAGGAGGACCATTCAACTCAGCATTGACGCTATGTCACGCGACGCATTGAGGCAGAACCGAACAATGCGATGCCTCTACAAAACTAAGTACAGAGAAGAGTCACGTCGCGCTGAGGATGCAATTACCTGGGCCAAGGAGAGGGTCAATCGATTTTGTGACGCCCTCTTGGCCAACATAGGCGAAAATTCTCTGGACAACGCTGAGGGACAAAAGGAAGGAAGCGCCAACTTCGACATCCAACTGAACATGGTCAGTTTGCTGCGAACGGAGAAAGCATTTATTCTCTTCGATCTATTTCTTGAAGACTGTAACAGGGAGCTTCGGGATAAAGTCAATAAGAGTCTCCAGCGGCCCATCCACCTCATTGTCCGGCGACATGGCAATCATTACTTTCACCGCGATCGACGTCTGGATGAAACAATAGGCGGCCAATTTTTACAGGACAGAACCCTGGACAAAGGACCGCGGCCACTGTTTAGTGACCTGCAAAACCCACCGCGATACTCTGGTGGAAGACGTGTTGAGGATGCGCCAGTGACAGAAGTTGAAGTTGACGATGAAATCGACGACGAAGAAGACTATACGGTAACGGAAGAAGATCTTTTACGGGATCAAGAAGAGGACATGGCTTTGATGAGGAGCACTGAACAATACGGCGCGGCCACGCCTCCAGGTTTTTGACGCATGTTGTTTATCTGTCCACCTCGTGTATTTACATTCTTATTTTATGTATTAATGATGGGCCTTGTTTACATATGTTATAGATCCAAGACTGGATAGGCGCCCGAAAAGTTTAAGCAGCTTGCACCCAATACAATGACCTACCAAGAAAAAAGGAACAAGTATTGAACCCTTTTCGTTATTAGTTGTAGGCATATTGGTGACCTTCTGAAAGCAACATTAGTACAGCATACGCAATCTGTAGAGATCCTCTTTGCTCGAGTGAAAGTGATCTCTTCTCTTTTGGTATATCTATACATGACTGACCAAAATAACATCTCGATTTCACTGCTTTGGGGTAAAAGCGGATGCCATTCCGAATATGTCATTACAAAGTGTTCTATCCGCCAAAGAGAGAACTATGGAGGCGGTGTCTAATCACTAAACAACGGCAATGTGTCTGATATGCGTTTCCTGTGCATTTATGTACGTCGTATTGGTCGTTATCCATCTACGTGTAAATTGGCCTCTGTGAGAAAAACGCAATTAGTTGCATCTTCCATCGGTTCTTTGGCCGAATTGTCGTAAGCTCCGCTCTCCTGTAACTGTCTTGTGGTTGGATTCACATAAAAGACAGCGCACGGTGTGGGTGGTGCGACAGGCCGTGAGATTTAAGTCATGCTGACCGCGCAGAGGATTCCCACGCCCTGAATGAGGATAGAAATGGACAAAGTCGGCTGACAGGGCTAAAAAGGGCATAAAATTGCAGACTTGAGACGGATTCTGACCGCTAATTCCTCCGGATTTGTCGGCGCCGCGAAACGTCGTCATCCGTTGTGAGAAACCACCAAAATGGCCAACTACATAAGACGATTTGATTTCCCAATTTTGTGGCGATCAGTTCCTCTTTTGTACCAACAAAGAAGTCATAAAATCAGCCATAATCATGTCTTCATCACTGCCACCACTTTCGCTGACCTGCTCGGTCAAGTTTCCCGTCGCAACAGACAACCTTCACGACCATGTCGTCCGTTGGTCCGACATTCATGTCCATGTCCCAGCCGTTGTTGTGACTGCCAAGTCTGAGGTGGACGTCGTTGCTGCCGTTAAATACGCCAAGGATAATGGCCTTCGTGTCGTCGTTGCCGGCGGGGGTCACGCCCCGTTCGTGCCCGTCACAGCCAAGACGCTTTACCTCGACATGTGCCACTTTAAGTCCATCGCTCTCGATGAGACAGCGTCTACGGTTACGATTGGCGGCGGTGTGTTGACTGGCGAGCTTCTATCGTCACTTCTTGGGAAGGGTTTCTACACAACACTGCCCAACTCAACGGCTGTCGGTGTTGTCGGTGCTGTTCTCGGTGTCGGCAACGGCCCCTTCAACAGCCTTCACGGTCTGATGGCCGACAATGTGGAAAGTGCACGTGTCGTCACGGCCTCTGACGAAGGTGTTGCCTCCCATGACATCAGCTACTCGTCATCTGGCGATGAGAAATCACTGTTTGCGGCCCTCTGCGGAGCTGGGCATGGTCTTGGAGTGGTCGTTTCATTGACGCTCAAGGTCTACCGCGTGGCCAATCTCAAGCTTGACGGTGGTGACCAGATCTGGCAGCGCCGTGCCGTCTTCCCTGGTCCGACTGTCCGTGATGCCGCAAAGGTATATGTTTCTCTCCTTCCGCTCAAGGGTCCCACGGCTGCCACCCTCTTGTTCGCACGCAGCCCACCCAGCTCGCCTCGTCCAGGATCTCCTATTATTCTTCTCATTGGCTCGCACTTTGGACCCGGATCAGAAGCAGAGGCATCGCCTGTGGGTACCATTCTGCTTGGCTCCGACGTTGCTGCCAAGGCCTCCATGACTATCACAGAGGGCGTACCGTTGGCCAAGATAAATGCCAGCACCGAGCCTTTTAACGCCACTGGTGGGTCCAAGATACTTAACGGCACCTTCTTGTACACCATAAGCGAAGACACTATCGTCTCTCTGTTTGAGAAGTATGTTGCCTTTACCGACGATAATCCCGACCTTTATTTCACCTACCTGGCCATTGCCGCGTGGGACAACACCAAGGCGCTGGGGCTGGGCACCACACCAGAGAGGAAGGACAACTTCTTCGTTGCTCGTGACCGCAGCCTCCTTGTCCTCAATGCTGTCTGGTCCAAGGCTGGTGGTGCTGAGGTTGAGGCCAAGTCTAAGGAGTATGTCGTTGAGATGAAGAAGATTGCTAGCAGTGGTGAAAAGGAACCCGTAATCAGTTTTGCCAATAATCTGTCATTCCCGGCCACCATCACGGACTACTACCCACCAGACAAGGTAGAGGAACTGCAAAAGATCAAGACGCGGTGGGATCCCAACGGCATTTTCTGGAGTCCGTCCATGGGACATGAGTAGGTTGTATAATGCGGTTTTGACTGTACTTTAAAGCGTACAAAGACCTCTGGATTCCATTGCCAGATAACAGAAATACATGTTGCAATTGTAATGCATATTAAGATAATGCTTGATGTCTTCATACTTATTTCGAGAAATGTTTCAGACTTACGATCTATATATCCTCCGTGCCTTCATCCAACAACTATCCGCAGTCAATCCGGCGCATTAAACCTAAGGTTCGTGCGCCAAATAAAAACACACCAAAAGCAGCAATTGTCATTGGTTTCAAGCGTCGCAATGAACGCCAGCACCTTCGCCAATTAAATCTTTCGAGATGATATTAATTCTGTGTACGCCAAGATATGGTCGATTGACGAATGTATTATCAACAGCGAGCCCCTCCATCTATGTAAACATGTTATCTTCTCTGGCAAAGCTCCTACAAATGTATCCCACAACTCCAATAGCACACACACCGCCAACAACACTCTACTTGCACTTTGCAAAGGTCGAGTTGATCTCACCCCACTTGATATTCGAAAAGGTGACTGCAGTATCAGGCTGCGTGGCCGTGATGTTGGCTGGCGTGCCCTCGGTGGCGCTGCAAGGACCGGCCGAACCACCGTCGAGCCAGGCCATATATGTCGAGTTGTCCCACCACACACTCATACTCAAAACCATACCGCGAGCCATGGCCTCTCCCATGCCTTGTGTGGCGCCCAGACGCAAAAATTCGGAGCCACCGGCGTACTCGCAGTACTCGTCGTCAATGACATTGACCCTGGGATAGCTCGAGAGAGTGACGGCCGCGTTCAGGATGATATTGCCGTCCTGGACATAAAGACGACGGAACTCGGTCAGAACGCCGTTCTCATCTGTCGGAAACTGGGTCACCACGGTAAATGGCCGTGATGTATCGACAGTGTTGCCGGAACCGACACCGTAGAAGCTGTGGTTGCCCTCGAGGTAGGGGTTGAAGGCACACCCGCTGTGGTCACAAACACCGCCCTTCCCACACTCGGCACCACTGCACTGGTACAGGCCAGTCTGGTTGCAGGTATGCGGGGCCAACTGCGTGGCACGGTCGTTGGCCTCCCAGATGTCGAGCTCGTTGCAGCAGGAGCCGTATGCATCAATGTTAGCCTTACCGTTAATAAAAGGCTGAACGTAACATTGTGCATCGCAGTACCCTGTTCCATAGCGTGCGCCCCCCGTGTTTATGCTGTCCTTGCCACCGTTCTCCTCCATCTCAATCATGTAGAGGGCACCGTTCATGCCACACGGCAGCTTCGACACGTCAACCTCAAAGGCTAGCTCCTGGCCGAGAAGATAAAACATTTCGTATGACTGTTCACCATCCTCAGTGGAGAGAAGGTAGACACGAGGGGTGATCTTGTTGAGGTTGGCATCCAACTGGATGAGGGTAATGCTTGAGCCATCGGTGGCCACGCCAACTGTCGAGTAGTCTGAGATGCCCTGCATCACGCAGTTCTCCTGGCACGTTTCCACGTCCGGGCATGCAGTGATGTTGGGTGCGGCGCCTTGAGTGCCACATCCATAGCTGGGTGCGTTGACCTGGTAGACGGCACGCTTGGACGACTCGAGCACCACGGCAACTTCCTTTGCAGTACAGCCGCCAGCCTTGGTGCAGTGGTAGGTGGTCAGGCTCGGGTGCACCTCGGTGATGTTGCCTGGGTGTTGAGCGGCGGCGAGAGACAGCAGCCCAAAGGCGGCAGCGAGTGAAGAGAAGCCCATTGGTTTGAGTGGATGAAAGAAGATGGCCGTTGTTTGGTTGCAGGTGAGGAGATGATGTTAACATTCACTTCATTGTTGTAATCTACACTACATTGCTGTATTTATACTGTTCAAATTGAAGGATCGCAACAAGTTTTACTCATTTCTCCAAGTTCTAGTCCCCGCAGACTCATCACCCCGGATCCTCATCAACGACAGACACAAAATAAGACCGACGCGGAATTTCCCCAGAGGTGAATGTCGAACGCTAATGAGCAGACCCCTGTCTAAAAGGATTTGAACATTTTCTTCGTCCCATGTCTCTATGTTGTCTGTGCCAAGTGCGTGAACGGATTCCGGGGTATCTAAATGGCCCCCAACGACACCTTACAGTCCGTGATATCCAGCGAGAAGACAAACTGAGTATGTGCAAGTGCAACCCCGAAATGAACGGCGATGGAAAGTTGACAATATCTTGTGAGGTTCTCTTTTCAGGGCATGCGGGGCTAGTAAACACTACTGCAACCATACGGGATGGAGCGTGTCCAGCGACTCCAGCGACCCACCCCACGAACTGTCTCTACCAAAGGGATTCTCGGCTATCAACGGCCGCACATCGGCCGGTATTAAACAAACGTTCCTCCAACTCAGACACGCACCCGGACGCCCGTTCATTGCTCCGGTTTGGTCTTCACCGAAATGAAAGCTCGTACGAAACGAGGCCGATGCTGCAATATGCCGTCCAGTGCGAGCTATTGCATAATAAGCAACTTGCATCTTAGCAAGAATACACCGGGATAAGGGTAATCCGTACCGTGGACATGGTTATCGTCGGTGGCAACATCTGTTTATCTTTCTGTTCATAACATACGACCTTGCACATTTCAGAAGCAGCCTGCGAGGACATCGAAGGGAACCATCACGAGCATCTAGTTTCACTCTCTAGAAACGCACACGGCCCAAATTTCCAAGACGCCAAACCAACAACCATGGGAAGTATTGGCAACCCGACGGCCGTCAATGGCACAACAACAATCGATATTACGCCTTCTGTGCTTCACCTGAAGGCGGGAAACAGCGCAACAACCCTCACAGACTCGATCCGGACACAGCTAGCCGAGCTCTTCTCTGAGAATATAACAGCAAAAATTGCCAGGGCTGCAGTCGAGCAGCTGAAGGATAACGTGAGTATTCAGAGCGCCAATATCAACTATCCATGCGTACTGATTAGTACTTTTCAGAACCCCCCAATCCAGTATCCCGAGATCGTTTCTCAGTCCGGCGTAAACAAGGGTCACTACCAGTCGAGAGAGGTCGAGTTCTGGATCAGCGGTTTCTTCCCTGGCAACATCTATGCTGTCCTCGAACGTGTTATCCGCTACCCATCCAGCCTGGGGCTGTCAAGTAAAGATGCTACTGCAATTCTGCCTGTCCTCAGGAACACACTGGAGGAGACTGGCAAGACATGGTCCGAGCCTCTGCGTGGCCAGGCCAGCCGTACCAACACCCACGACCTGGGCTTCATGATCATGCCGCATATGCGTCCCCGCTGGGAGTTTTACCACGACAAAGACGCCTTTGACACTATTTTGATTGCTGCCGAGAGTCTTGCCAGCCGGTATGACGAGCGCCTGTCTTGTATCCGCTCTTGGGATACTATGGACTGGCACGATGGCGTCAACATCACATCGATGGAGGATAATTTTCTGGTCATCATCGATTCGATGTGCAACATGGATCTGCTCTACTACGCCGCTGCACAGGCGCCCGAGAAAAGACAGATGGCCGATATTGCCACAACCCATGCACTCACGTTGCTCACTTCGCATCTCCGCCTCGAGACAACTGCCAGCCGCATGGGCTACGAGGGCACGCTGTACAGCACGGTCCATCTTGTCAACTTTGACCCCAAGACGGGCAAGATTCAGACATCGCGCACAGCCCAGGGATATGCAGCAGACTCAACGTGGTCGCGTGGCCAAGCATGGGCAATCCTTGGCTATGCGCAATGCTTTGCCTGGACAGGTGATGCTCGGTTCTTGGATGCCGCTTGCGGTCTGATTGAATACTTTTTGTACCGTCTGGAGTCGGCTCCCAGCTGCGTCGAGGTCGTTCTTCCCAAATCTGGTGGCCGCACGGCTGGTCGGTATGTACCCCTGTGGGACTTTGATGCCCCCATCGAGGATCCTAGTCAGCCTCTCCGTGACACCTCTGCTGGTGCCGCCGCGGCCAATGGCATGGTCATTCTGGCACAGGCTCTTCTGGGGCACGGCAGCCATGTTCTCGCTCAACGCTACCTGGAGGCAGCCACTACAATTGTCAAAGATACTATGGATCTAGCTCTTGCTCGCGAGAAGGTGCAGATGCAGATTGGTTCAGACGGTGCCCTGACATTCCGTGACACGGAGGGCGAGCGCTTCGATACTATCCTCAAGCACTCCACCGTAAACAACAACTCCGCGAGTGACGACAGCAAAAGACACAAGGACCACGGTCTGGTCTATGCTGACTACTACTTGTTGGAGTTTGGCACGCTGCTTTTGCGTCTGGGCATCTGCTAGACATGATGTATATTTCCGCACTAGACTTTGCTTTATCTCATAATAAAGACTTTCATCAATCTCCCTGTTATTCATCCTCGCCTGCAAATATACGTAATGGCTTATGGGGCGATGAGATGTATTTGTTTTCCATATTCACGTCTGACTCGATGGAATATCAATGTCCAGTCCAGGGTATTCTTTTATTGACCTCCTTCCCTTTGTCCATTTGTTTTCCAATATGGCTATGGCGTCAGTGAATTTGAATGTGGCCGTGACAGGGGTGGCCTGCTCATCATTTCCCATCGTGAAACGCACCCCGGATTACTTTCCCCATACATTCACCCGGCCCCGGACTTTCCCTTCCCCATGATAGTTCATCCCCTCTATTGTCCCATTCGGATCCTTCACGCCCGGTTCTGCTCTGCCGCCCGTTGTTCTGCTACGTGCAGACCATGGAGAAACCAAG
Organism: Ophiostoma sp. CBS 140.51; assembly: GCA_029298735.1. Taxonomy (NCBI): domain Eukaryota; kingdom Fungi; phylum Ascomycota; class Sordariomycetes; order Ophiostomatales; family Ophiostomataceae; genus Ophiostoma; species Ophiostoma sp. CBS 140.51. The sequence goes on from JANSLP010000459.1 coordinate 20,033, forward strand.
CTGTCAATATTCTCTATCACATGGAGCTATCTACTCAAGAGCATGTCGGTGGAACAAGACGGAAGATGCTATGGGAACTGCGAGGATATCAAGAAAGTGTATATAAACAGGAGGGAAACGTCCGGACATCACCATCTCTCGTCAATTTCAAGCCTCAGCTTTCTTTAACTCTTTTTATTTGTTTCCCATTTAATATATACCTATTATCCGCTCTGAATATCACATTATTCTTTCTGGCACCATGAAGTCCAATGTTCTCTGGCTGGTGGCCTTGGCTCCGTCTACTCTAGCCTCACTCGAAAACCTGTGCGACACGTACGGATACTATGCCAACTACACTTGGTACATCAACAATAATGAATGGGGGGCAAGTTCAGGCACAGGGTCGCAGTGCACATACGTCGACAGTGCCAATACTGGCGGAGTCTCGTGGCATACTGACTGGACTTGGTCTGGGGGCACCAACAATGTCAAGAGCTATCCCTACTCGGGCCGTGATCTGACCGTTGAGCTGGTCAGCGACATTAGCCAAATCTCCAATTCAGTCCAATGGTCCTACACTGGCACAGACATCCGTGCCGACGTGGCCTACGACATGTTCTCTGCAGCCAACAAGACCCACAACACCAGCAGCGGCGACTACGAGTTGATGATTTGGTAAGCCCATGATTGATCCCAGAAGTATCCTGTTCATCACGAACTCTAACCGAAAAGGCTCGGCCGTTATGGCGGTGTTCAACCGCGTGGCAGTGCCCAGTCGAACGTGACCATTGCTGGTCTTTCATGGGAGTTCTGGCTTGATGATAGCACAGACATGACTGTGTACAGTTTTGTGGCAGCATCCACCCAAAACTCATTCAGCTCGGACATCAAGTTGTTTTGGAACTATGTGACGCAAAATCACAACTTTCCCGCCAGCACTCAGTACCTTATCAGTATGTACACTGCCAGTATCAGAATTGCAATGACTTGAACTGACAAAAGCAGCTCTGCAATTCGGGACGGAACCATTCACGGGTACTGACGCCGTTTTTACGGTGGGGCATTGGGACGCCCACATTGGTGCCTAGTACGCCGGTTCATTTTGGAAACATCGGTGTTGTTGTTTTGATGATGTTGCGATGAAAAGGGTTTGGTTGTTGAAGCATTTTGCTCATATATTGATTGTATGACTTTTCGTTTTGATCCTTCCTATATATATTTGACTTGTTTGATATCGTCCAGTTCCTCTTTTTCTCCGTCTTGCTCCTCTTTTTTAACATTTTCGCCTTCCTCCTGCCAGCCTTGGGCCGCCGTTCGGTGCC
>JANSLP010000460.1:0-20973 GCA_029298735.1 Ophiostoma sp. CBS 140.51
AAAAGAATATCAGTATAGCCCTCAAGTCTTGGTCTGGCAGAACGGCATCTGCCTTTCTCTCGACGTCAATCGGCACCATCCGGCGGCTAGTACTTCACCGAGATATAACCCTTGGGGCTACCGTGAATCGAACACGGGTCTCTTCGGCCACAACGAAGTATTCTAGCCACTAAACCATAGCCCCTTTTGAGGGCGAACTGAAGAATCGATCGGATCGTGGTGGTGGCGCCTCTGTACAGCCCCAATGAGGGCAAGAGCGCAGCCGGCGGACCGACAACCGTGGAGTCGTGCCTACCCAGTTTCCGCCCAGCAACTCCACTTGCCCAGAATTTGCCCAGAGGTGCCAACGCCGAGGCTTTGAGTACAAACAGCAGCATGCCCCAGGGCTAGTCTGGGCACGATTCGTGAGATATAGGCGGGCGCCTTCCCCCAAAAGGGCTTGGCTTTAGTGCCTGCCGTCTGCCGTCTGCCGTTTATGCTTGTTTTTCGCTCCCTGTAACGATGTCCGGCATTTACAGCGGAGCTAAGCCCAAAGGCGTCATTGACGGTGATGCGATGACGACGGTCGTTAAAGGTGACTTTTGTGAAACTTTTTTTTGGCTGGAAGTTTCATTCTTTTTTATTGATTCAATATCTTGCTGTTTTTTATTCACGAAAAGCAAAGCCACCAGCCACGGCTTTCGGTCGAACGCATGCAACGGGACGCAAGCTGGCAAAGGCGGCAAGAGCGACCGCAAAGACATGGCACGACTCACAAGAAAAGACCCCACAACCCTGGCTACGGTGTTCCTCGAGGATCGAGTCCCTCGCCCGTCCTCGAACTTCTCGTTTTCGACCGCCTCGGTTCGAGACGCATCTGCCCTTTTGCACAAACCCCCGTTGTTAATTGTGTTCATATTCGTTGTGCATTCACCCGAGAGTGAGGCGGGGGAGTTCCGCTGGTGAGATACAGAGGATGTCGGTTCTTTTCGTGATCGACAAATATCTTTCTTTTGGATCCCTTTCCACTTCATCTCACTTCAGCGTATATAAAGTGCCAACAGACTGCGTCTTAATCACCGCCGGTGTTGGTTTTTTCTCCCAGTCAGTCCTTTCTCGACTTATTTTGCTGCGCATTTTCGTTATTTTCTCCGCCTCTCACATCAAGCACACAACATCCTTTTCGCGCCCATGACCTCTTCCCCTCCCCTCCATCTCCACCGGCAGACCATGTGGCGAAGGCGAAGGTTACCTTCTAAAGCCATGTTAGGTTACACGCACGTCTAGCTTGGTTCACGTCTGGCCCAACCCCGGAGAGATCAGACAAGAAACCAAGAAGCGAGAGCGAAACAAACATACCTGAGATTGTGGAGTGAAGCTGGGTAAGAATGGCTGAATGGCCAGCAAGTGAGAAAATAGGCAAACAAACCACTGGTTGAAAGCCACAGAAAACCATGCTTTTGTTTCTTTTCGCAGTCTCCTGCCATCTCCACCGAGATTTCCGCCGATCCCGTTGCCCGTGCATGCGCCAAAAAGAAGAGCCAAGACATAAAAATCAAAACCAGGGTCGCAACGTATTTCCCCCTCTCTTTGGCTCGGCGAACATATTCGCGTGGCCATCAAACTTGTGTCCATGGACAGCAGCTCGTAACATCAGTGTATGTTTGTGTATGCAGTAGTTGGGAGTGCATCATTTTTCGTAGAAATGCGCGTCTGTCTAGGTCATCCCTTCTTTTGATTTCCCCTCTGTTGGCTCCTCTTTCTCCGTCTTCCACTTCAGGCTGAACACGATGGGTCATCAATGCTCTTTTCTCCCCCAACTTTCCATGTTGGGCAACCCATGCCGGACGCCCAGGTTTGACCTTTATCCACGGTGTGTTTATTGTATTTCATTATATGATCATTTTCACTTTTACATTTATTTTTTCAACAAACAATCAGTGCTTGTTCCATTAAGATCAAAGAGACGCTCTTTAGATGGATATCGCCACAAGGGCAGTCTACAGTAAAGACTAAGTTGTGCCCCATTTGCCCCGGAATAAGAGACAGCAGATCGTTTTCTTGTTGACCCACTTCCTCCGTGTCCGAGGGACGATCGCTTTTCTAAACTCCATACTAACGGATAGCTAACTCGCCCAAAAGCATGGCTGGATTTGTTTCCTATGTCGATTTCTCCGTCTTGGCATGGACTCCTCTTGTTAAAGGCGAGCGGCCGTATCTGTCCATACTACAAAGTAGACGGGTGACAAACAATATCACAAGAAACGCAAGGAAGACAAGGCCACGCGGGAGGGGATACACCGATGGACCGATGGGGTGTGCAGGGACGTGCTGGTTGCTTACCATGTAGGGATATCCAGGCCATGCTTCCACCGCCCTGCCGGAGAGGATCCCGTGCTGAATCAAACTTGCCCAGGTCATGTCTCCCACCCGCACTCGTAAATAGAAATAAAATAATACACGCTTCTCGCGGTGCAAACGGGCACATGGGAACACGGGTGCAACGATAGAGTGGTCTGTGTCTTGGCAAATGAGCAAAGAAGATAAAAGGGAATGCAAAGTGTTGCTTTCTGGCCCGCTGTCCCCGTCTCCGACCTCCCAGCCCGTACGTTTTTTATTTCTCCTCCTGTTGTTCTCTTGGTCGACTTGGTTAATCTGGTCGTGCATGTCCGCCCCAGCTCTGCATCCCATTTAATTTTGAGCTTGATTAATTTTTGGTCCTGCCCTCTTCTGTATTCCCCTCGTGTTTCCGTTTCCATCCTTTCATCTCTTCCCATCCTTTTCTATTTTCTATTTTTTTATTTTGTGCATCCCAACCTGTGTCAAGCTGTACCATCTGCAGCTGCATCTCAACTCCTTTCGACGAATCTCGACATTGGATACCGAAACCGGGACCCGACTTAAGCAATCTGAAGCTGTGAGCTTCATCCGCCCTTCACCATGTCTCTCGGTGCTACCTTTGTGCACCACATCGTGCGTAACGATGCGGCTAAGCTTGACCCCCCCGAGATCTACAACTGGCGCGTCTTCGCCCTGGCCGCCGCCGCCTGTTTTGGCGGTACTCTTTTCGGCATGGACACTGGCATCATCGGTGGTGTTCTAACCATGCCCGACTTCAAGCGCGAGTTTGGCCTCGTCGAGCTTGCCAAAACCAACCCGACCGCCGCCGCAAACTTGTCGGCCAATTTGGTGACGGTCATGCAGGCCGGTGCCTTTTTGGGTGCGCTGCTGGCCAACCCAGTCGGTGACCGCTTTGGCCGCAAGCCGGGTCTGATCGTCGTGTCCATCTTTGCATTCATTGGCGGTCTGCTTCAGGCCTTTTCATACGGCAGCTTTGCCTGCTTCTATGTCGGCCGGTTTGTCGAAGGTTTTGGTCTGGGCGGCGCCACCATGTTGGCTCCCACATACGTTTCTGAAAACTCCCCTCGTGCCATTCGCGGTCTACTCATTGGCTTTTATCAACTCTTTGAAACGATGGGTGCCATGATTGCCTTCTTTATCGACTATGGCGCACTGCTGCACATTCCCGGGCGCGGTTCCTGGATGGTGCCTCTCGCCATGCAGTCCCTGCCGCCCGTCCTCATTTTTGGCAGCATCTTGTTGTGCCCCGAAAGCCCCCGCTGGCTCGCAAGCAAGGACAACTGGGAGGCTGCCACCAAGGTGCTCTCAGACGTTCGTCATCTACCCGAGGCCCATCCCTATGTCCAGCAAGAGCTTCTTGAGCTACGCACCCAGCTCGAAGAAGAGCGCCGCTCCGTCCACGGTACAGGCTTCTGGGCCATGCAAAAGGAGTGCTGGCTCGTCCCTGGCAACCGTAAGCGCGCTCTCATGGCCATTGGCCTCATGGTCTGCCAACAGTGGACAGGCACGAACGCAATCAACTATTACGCGCCCGTCATCTTCAACAACCTGGGTGTCGGTGGCACCACGCAGTCTCTCTTGGCTACGGGAGTGTATGGCATCGTTAAGATGGTGAGCTGTGCTATTTTCATCACGTTCTTGGCTGACACCCTGGGCCGCCGTTGGTCCTTTATTTGGACGGGCTTCTTCATGTCCTTTTGCATGTTTTATCTGGGCTTCTATGTCCGCTTCGACCCTCCGGTCAAGGGCGCAGCCATTCCCCCTGCCGGCTACGTCGCCCTCGTCATGGTTTACCTGTTTGCGGCTGCTTTCCAGTTCGGCTGGGGCCCCGTGTGCTGGATTTATGTCTCGGAGATCCCCACCAACCGCCTGCGCGGCTACACAGTCTCGCTCGCGGCTGCCACTCAGTGGCTCTTCAACCTGGTTGTGTCGCGTGTGTCGCCCGTCATGCTGCTCCATGCCGGCGGTCCCACGGGCTACGGCACCTACTTTATCTATGCCTCCTTCTGTTTCGCCATGGCCATCCTCGCCTTCTGGGTCCCCGAGACCAAGGGCATTTCGCTCGAGCGCATGGACGAGCTGTTTGGCACGGCCGACTTCTCCAATATTGAAGATGTGGGCCGGGCCGCCAAGCAAGTCGACGTTGAGGCTAGCCACTTTGAGGCCCCAGCAGAGAAGTAGGGCAGAGTGGACAGTGCGAGAGTGGAGGCTGAATTGAAATGGATCAGTCGAAGATGGGAGGGTGGATACCGGATCGTGAGTTGAAAAGTGGATGTCGATGAATAGTAATCAACGGAGGAACTCCACGCCGACTATATACTTAGTTGGTGTGTAAGTGAGAGTGCAATTGACAAAACAGGAAATATCACATAAGAGAGCAGATGATCACTTGGAAGAAAAAGGGCTGTTGTGTCTACTCGTGTAATATTTACTACTCGGCAGCTGGAAGAAACACAGCGTAGCGAAACTATTGATAAACGAGAAGAGCTTGCAACAACAAGGTATGCAATGTGTAAATGAGCAAGTAAAACAAGAAAAGGAAGATGGGATATATATAATATGTGTGAGGCGGCCAAAACCAGAATACGAAAAAAGACTACGAGTTAGCATGGCACGCTGTAGAAAAAAGGAGTAGGCGTTTGGGATTGTCGAGTCAACAACGAACAACGCGCCGACAATATCGACAACCCCGAAGACGCCTGTTTGGGAATCATTTTCAGGATATGATTGTGAGAGACAAATAACACAACACCGGGACACAGCTGCTTCTTTTCCTGCTGCTGCTTTACGCCAGCCAGAACCAGAAGCGCTCGATCCAGTTGCGGGGCTTGAGCTCGGGCCAGTGCGCATCCTCGGCATCCAACTCGGCCTTGCCCGTGTGCAGATCCGCCTCCTCCGGCTTGACCCACCGAGTCTTCTTGATGATCTTCCAGATGAAATAGAGACCGAAGAAGATCGGGATTCCAATGTACGCCGCGAGGAAGTCTGTTGTCGAGTGTTATCATATATTCTAGGACCAATGGGTGCAATTAAAAAAGTAAAGAGGGAGAAGAGGAGATACGTACTGCTGACATCCCAGTGGCCGTGGACGAAAACGTCGAAGCCGTTGAAGAGGACAATAACCACAAAGAAGCCGAGGGAGCCCCAGGCTAGGTACGGCTGGAAGGGGCTCTTCATCACCAGCGTATTGCGGTCAATGCCCTGAGCCTCAAGCGCCTTGTAGAAGCGCAGGTAGCACACGCAGATCGAGCCCCACGTGAACAGACTGGCAATGGTCGTCAGGTTCTGGAACCAATTGAAGGCAGTTGCAGCACCACCAGAGCCAGCCGACAGGTAAGTCAGCAGACCGACAGTGGCAGTGGCAGCGACAGCGTAGTATGGCACACCACGCTTGGAGCAGGTCAGGAAGATGGCGGGAGCCTGGCGGTTCTGGGCGAGAGCGTACAGGTAGCGGGAACCGGTGTACAGGAAAGCGTTGGCGGACGACGAGGCAGAAGTCAGAATGACGGCGTTGATAATCGAGGGAAGAACCTTGATACCGACGTTCTGGATGCCAATAACCCAAGGCGAGGCAGCGGCACCAGGAGCACCGTCGGCCTGGGCAGTCAGCAGTCTCGGATCGTCGGCGGCGACAAGCCAGCTGATGGCGAGCGAGCCCAGAACGTAGAAGAAAATGATACGCCAGAAGACACGGCTGACCGCCTTGGGAATGTTCTTGCGCGGGTTCTCGGCCTCACCAGCGGCGACAGCCACCAGCTCCACACCACCGTACGAGAAAGCAGCATTGACGAGGGTCGAGAAGAGACCAAGGAAGCGACCAGTGTTGCCAGTGCCGTCGTACTCGAGCATGGCGCCGGGGTGCTGCCAGTAGTAGAAGCCCAGGCGCTGGTGCTTGGGGTTGCCGCCCAGCATGACAATGAAGGCCATGATAAGCAGGCCGACAATTGTGATAATCTTGACGGAAGCGAACACGAACTCGGCCTCACCGTAGATGGCGACGGCGATAATGTTCAGCAGGATGACGAGAACAAGAATAAGAGTGATCCAAGCCGACACGTTGATGTGGTCGGCACCGGGCCAGTAGCCAATAACGACGGAGGCGGCCGAGATCTCGGCGCAAATAGTAATGGCAGACGCGTACCAGTTGTTCCAGCCGACAGCGAACCCTAGAGCGTCGTCGACGTAGCGAGCACAGAACTGGGGGATGGCACCGGGCAGGGGCAGCCAGGTGGCCATCTCACCGAGACATTGCATCATGGCGAAGATGGCAATACCAGTGAGCGAGTAACCGAGTAGAACGGACAGAGGGCCGGCGCGAGTGAAGGCCGAACCGATACCGAGGAAGAGACCGGTGCCAATGGTACCACCAAGGGCGATGAACTGAATGTGACGCGACTTGAGACTATTGTCGTGTTAGTGACCTGTTAGTATAGTAAAAAAAAAAAACCCCAAGCTACTATCTCATCGTGAGTAAGGCCAACATACCCGCGAGTAACGTAACCGTATTCCTGGACACGCTCGATGCCGCCCAGGGCGACGCGGCCCTCAATGATCTTGTCCTGCTGCTTCTCTTCATTGCTGCCCTCATAGGCCGGCAGGGTCTGGGCCTGGACCTCCACGTCTTCTTTCGACATGGCGGACAGGGGTGAGGTTGGAGATGGTTGTTGGGTATGAAATAAACAAAACAACAAACACTCAGTCGTCGCTGAGGTAAAAAGAAGACGAAGAAAAAGAAAGATGGGAGGGGGATACTCTGAACCAACGAAATCGAAAGCCAGAAAGTCTGTATTATGGGCGGGCGGGAAGGGTTAAATAGAGTAGAGAGGGGAGGGAAGAGAAGGAGATGAAAACGACCAGGACCCAGGAAAGCAAAGCAGATGAAGACGAGTGACAAGGATGGGGGCGGATGGTGGACGAGGCATGCAGGGTCAAAGAACGGACAAGGAGGGCGTGTGCAGTGACCGAGGGAGGATAGGGTGTGGTGTACGACGAGTTGCAGGGTGTAGGGTGTAAGTGGTACAAGGGGACCGCCACACGCCAAAGGGACGATATGGGGAGAGGAGGGTCCTAGTTGAAAGAAGAAGGTAAGAATCGAAGAGGAGCGGCTGCACTTGGAGAGACTGCCTCGCGGTGCTTGGGTGGGCGCATGGGGTGCATGGGGGTGCGTGCTGTCTAAATTTTGTGCATCTGCTTTTGCTTCTTTTTTCGTCTTTTGTTTCCCTTTTCTTTTCTCACTGCATCAAATCATCCCTCTCTATGCACCTGGCGACTGCGCGAGCTAGTAACACAAACTGCGGCTGGTGTGAGAATGTGAGATTGTGATTGTGTTTCCGCTTGGGAAGAGCGTGACTGATTTGATTGTCTTGGTGTTTATGTTCGATGCAGCCCACCTTCGAGTGCTCTTTCTGCCTTCCTCTCGTGTCGCCTGTTGGTGTGCCTCGGAAAATGGGGATATGATCTGCAGCTTGGGGCACGACCTGGTTTCTCTCCGTGTAAAAGGGTGTACCGTGGCCATCAAGAAATAACACGCGAGCCGCATGTGCTATCCACATGTGTTGTTGTCTGAAGAATATTGAGCACTCACCGGCAATTCGCCCGCGGAGGAGAAAGAACAATAGAATCTCAAAAGAAGCTTTTGTCCCTTTTCTCGGCGTACCTGACCAAAGCTTTTGCCATGGCTTGCGCCCAGAATGGCTGCCCGTTTTGGTCTTCTCACCATTTGTTTTCATCTGCTCTCTCACTTGCTTGCCCTTTTTTCTTTTCTTTTCTGGTGGTCTGGGCCAGTACGCCCCCCCCCCCCCCCCTTTCACGTTCGCCAATGCTCGATCCGGAAACGAGCCGTGTGCTGCCGGCCCTGCAGGTAGGTGAACCCAGCCTTCGTTTTCTTGCGCTTCTTTTCTTTGGTTCCTTATTCTTGTCTCTTCCTTTTTGCGTTGGTTTTGTTCGTCTGGCAGTGTTGCTGCCGAAGGATCAAGAAAGGGTGTGCTTCGGGGTCACCGCCCTGGCGCGCTTTTCTTTGATTCTCCTGTCGTCTTTTTTTGTTTCCATTTTCAGTTTCGATATCCTTCTGCTATCAAAGTCAAAGATTCCCTCGACCTACTTCGTGAGGGTCTCGGTCACCGAGGAATGACGCAGTCTGCTGCAGTCCATCATATTAGCCCACATCGAGTGCGTCCCAGATGGTAGAGATGGCGAGCCAGATGAGGATGGGCCGGACAACAGAGGATAAGATGAAGTGTGAGGGGAAAGCCATGATGGTGGTAGTGAACATTTGACGATGCAGTTCCTGTTAGTCATGAGAAATCGTTTTGAGTGTGCTCCTGGAGTCGTATCATGGCACCTCCTACACAAAAGGATGCACTCAAAAGGAAACAAGCAGACAAAAAAAAGCTTCAAGAGCCCGAAAATAAAGGCAGGATTGAGCTTCCCAGCATGGCGAGTATGTATGGAGTACAGTCGGTTAGCTTTCTTAAAGAAGCAGTATTGGCGACCTAGAGGGGAGCTGGGAGGATGGCGATGAGGACGGGGAGAGGCACCAGTTGCCTGGGGGAGGGGGTTGTGCTGCAAGGGAGGTAGAGACGGCCCATACAGCCACAGCCACCCTATTGTCTCACATGATCTGTGACCAGAGGGAAAGCGGCCGTGTGATATGAGGGTACAGCGTGCACAAAAGAGGCAGGGAAGGCGTGTCAAGGCTGCACAGGCTCGCAAGATCCTGGACACAAGCACAAAACACGCGTGGATGGCAATATGCCGTTGAACATTCGTTGCACGGATATGGGATATGGTGTCAGGAAAGCAGAGACGGGGCCAGGCTTTGAAAAGTAACAATCTGAGTATTGAAGACGCTCTGGACAAGGCGAAGGTTCTGTACGGAGCCCCATCCTTTGTGCTGGCATCTACAATTGGGAAGCACTCCGTTTAGGTTTATTTGGCCGAGACGGATAGCGACAACGCTTCGGCGCCGCCGAGACGTTGCTGCATGCTGGAAGAAAGATACCAGAGCGTGAACAGGAAAGGCATAAAAAAGAGGCAGGGAAAGGGATTGAAGAGCGGAGGGCTGCGAGAAAGCTGTTGTTGGTTTGTTGCGTGGCGTCTGTGCGTTGAGGAAAGGCAAAAGGGGAGCGCAACGAGATGGGTACATGGGCCAGGGGCAAAAATTACGAGCAGACCAATCGACAATAGGAAAAATACTCAATGGGAGCCAAGAGTGGGAAAGTGGTGGTCCCCGTTCCTTCCTCATCAGTATGCGTACGCATCTGCGGACGGTGCAGAGGCTGAGGGGGGAAGGGAAGGAGCCATCGACGCGGTCTGAAAGTGTGCCCACCCGTCCGTCTGTCCATTTGCAAAGGCCCCGGGCGCCACTTTGAGAGCCTCTGTTTGTCTCCTCCATGCCCCATATTTGAAGAATAAGGCCTATCTACTCTCTATCTACGGAGTACATCCAGGGGTTGTTGTCGTTGGCTCACTGTCGTATCTTCATCGTATCAGTGAGCCCTCCTTTGCAAGTCTGCGACATAAGGGCACATACCGGGAAACGGACAGTGTGTTTTCCCAGACCTAAAGCCTACCTTCCAGCGTATTTTTGTGCTTTATCATGTCCGCATCCCCCCTTGCTTGTTGTGTGCCGTGCGCGCCCGCTGAATATGGCTGGTGTTACGATAAGGCAATGTCGTTATTTACTTCTTCTGATAGGAGATATAGTGTCAATTGGAAGGTGGGCACTGTTTTCCCCTCTTGGCAAGTGGAGACGTGTCACCTTGGGCCAACATGTGCAGGGAAGGAACGAGTGAACAAGGCAGTAGGCGGGAGCGATCTGTCACTGTTTGGCGTGGCCTTTTTGCCCTGAAAACGCCACGAGAGAAATTTGATTATTTATTCTTCTTTCTGGGATGTCTTACGGCGCATTCTCAGCCATTTCTGCAGCTTTATTCACTGTCAAGAAAGCTCATGATTCAGTGCATCACCTGTAAGTTGGGTCGACCCCAGGGTATGGAAGGTGCCCGTCCCAGTATTGCCCGCACTGTGTACTCTCCTTCCTCTCTTCCTGCCTGGGCCGTCCCGTATTCCACTCTGGTTTCGATTGGTTGTGGTCTCTGCCGCTATCTCCTGCGGGATAAGATGGACACCCCAGCCGTCAAGAGTGGGTCGTCCCTTGGAAGTGGGCGCCTGTGGTCTTCTTTGAGGCACTCTGAGGTCACTCTAGCGCACTTGGCCTCGCCTTACGCACTGGAAGGCACTAAAACTGCAACGACTGCTGCGTTGAAGACGCAGAAGGCTTGTTCTGAAGCGAAGCTAGCGACCCTCCTTGGGACCCTCGCGATAAGCACCTCCCCACACGCCCAAAAGCCCCCCCATCTCACTTGGCGATTCACCGTTCCTGTAGCCGTTCAGAACTCAAAAGGCTCCAAAAGGATCACCATTGACACCACCCACCTTGCGACCACGAGCCGTGTTATGAATTCCGTCATAATACGCGTCTTTTCAACGACGTACAGAAGGGACAATGGGTGATGAAAAGTCGAGTTTGTTAGCTCTACACAATATTAAGCAGTGGAGCTCGGCGATCCTCTGCCGGTCGAAAATGATGTTCTACTTGACATAACAATGACAGCAACGGTGTAGACTTGCATTTTCTCTCGCCACTTTCCTTCTCACTTTCACGAAATTCATCCTCACTATGTACAAGGAGACGCTTTAACTGCCTCATCCTTTGCCCTCTTGGCACCGTCGCTTGCATAACAATCACCCCTATCATGGGCGACAACAGCAGTGTCTTAGTCAAGTGGTCGAGAGTGGCTACGTTGATGGGAAATCGGCCTCTTTTTGCCCAATCACAGCCTTCGTCTTTCGGGCGAGACGTCCCAACTGGCGTTAGCACCGAAATAGAGGCGATGCAACACAGCTTGGGGCTTCAAGGCATGGGACTGGGAAACCTGGGACCAACTTTTGGCACAGACAGCTGTTGGGGCCAGTCTCAACAAGGAAGGTCGTCAAAGTCGTCGCCCATAGGCTGGTCAGGCGACTGGGCCAGATGCCGTGATCGATGGTGCAAGGATAGGCCAGGTGATAGGCCAGGAGAAAAAGAAGATGAAGATGGGGAGAATAAAGGAGAATAAATCGAAAAACTAAGGGCAATAAAGACTAACGAGGATAGGCGGGTATGAACCATCGAAATGAACCTTAAGGTGATGGAGTGGAAGATGGAGAAACTACGCAAAAAGGCACCAAGAAACATGATTTGCAAAGAGGAAAACCAGGCCAGGCCGGGACCGAGGAGAATACCTGCAGGAGTATATTAGCACAGAAGACAGCCAGAAGTCTTTCGAGAAGACACCAACTTAAGGGAGATCTGCGCCCAGAAGGCAGCCAGCGTAGATGGATGTACTTGCAAGATGCATGTATCTTGTGGTACAGTTAATACGAGAAGTGACTTACCATTGCATTTCTTATTTCCAGCGTGCATTTCACACGTCGTATTCAACGTCGCATGCCCCGTACTTTTACTTTCATTTACCATGGGGCAGGCAAAGAGGGTACGAGAATATGCCCTCGCTTCGCGGGCGCGGTGGGATGTTTGCCTTTTCTTCCTTTGGACTCTGAAAATATGTATTTAGAACACAAACTTGAGAAAACGTTTGCTAGAGAGAGCTCGTGGCATAGTTTAAACCGTTTTCTGTAGTTTTCTGGACGTTGGCATCCATCTTTCTCATTGTGAGCGATACCTGAAGGCAGTGCTGCCAAAACACATATCTGCACGAACAGCTCCGACGCAGATGCAAGATCAGAAGACGCGTCCCTTTCCTTTCAGACAGCCTTTCCCTCTTTCATTTCTAGTGTGCCATCTTTAATCCTTCGAAGTGTTCTTGTAGTCCTTGATTTTGACCCTCTCCTCCACATATCCACACCCGGGTCAGACATAGTGTGTTGACAGCTGAAGAAGGAAGCGCGTCGAGAAAGAGGGGAGAGAGACATGGTGGTTCCTTTTGGCCTCCATTCTGTTCTGTGCTAGACGTCGTTTCCAACTAGCAAGGATGCGATGCTCCTGCTCCGTGCCCCGTCTACTCGGGGAAAGAAACCAGAGTGGGGACAGAGAGAAACATTGGGAGTTGGGAAGGAGCCCACAAAGGTTTTCACACAGAAAGCACAGGCCATAGGCTAACAGGAACTGCTTGGGCAGAAGCCACCCTTGCCGCTTGCGCCTTATCTTTGGGTGGCAGGAGCTACCCCAAAGAGGAAGCTGCTATCTGCTCTTCTGCCCCTTCCCCCTTTTCAACTTTTATTTGCATTTATTTGCCTTTCATCCCAATATCTTGCAGTATTGTGCCTGTGTCTTTTGACTCGTTCTGCTTTCTCATTTGGCCGTCACTTGAATATTTTCTTGGCAGCCCTGCCAGCACTTGACGGGACTCGTAAGATGTGCAAGAAGCTCCCCTTTAGTTCTGCTCTCATGTTCTCCGCGATTTAATGGCCCCACAACTAGCACCTTCTATTTTGGGACATTTGTCCAGACCATTGGTGTAAGTCGATTTCGTTAGTATCAAGAGCAAGTGCAATAGAGGTGCTAATCCATACAACATGTTGCAGAAAACGTTCAGTAAATTCAAAATCGAAATGACTGCTGAGCAGAGGTGATGAGCAAATGTACAAGAGAAACGAGACGTGTTGTTTCAGTAGCAAATCGGCTTTAATTATAGTGAAAAATATGCACGACAATACGGCAGTTTAAGTCCGGACTTACCGTTCGTGCAAAAAGAGAAGAAAAGAAAGAAAAACAGGCCCAGAAAAGGTCTAGAACAATACATGATAGGAGGCAAAATTCGAGATGCCAAAAAGCCAGAAAGAAAAGCACATGATCAAGGCCGTGCTCAAGGTTCATACCAAACGGGTCCCATCACTTCATACTTTCTCTTACAAAAATCATTGCGTCTATTTTTCAATTCCTTCTCTTGTTCATATTTTGCCACCCGCTGTTACGACGTGCAACGGATATGGTCGACTCCTTTTCCAATCTCACCATGGTCCCTATTCCCTTTTCTTTGTTGACGCTGAGGCCACATCATGAACACAACGCCCGGGGAGCACAGAGAAGTGGCAGGGCAGGGCAAAAATGCACAACGTACGGAGTACAAGTAAAGCTAAAGAAAGCTTTCTGCTCGCGTGCTATCTTTCCCAGCTGAGAAAAGCCCCCAAGATGAGCTTTCCGAGTTTCTCAAAATGGATACCGAGCATCCGTTTTTATCCCATGTCGGTGTTGCTCGAGTCCTCCCTTTCAGCGGCTCTTTGAGCTCTCTCTGCTCGGTGCTTTGCAGAACAGACCTGATGTGCGACGGGACGTGTCACCCCTTCAAACTTCTACGCCTCGTTCGTTTGACGATCGTCGTCTTCACTCCTTGGAAAGCACACAGAACTATTTACACTCCCCCTTCTTTTGGGTATCTTGCAAGCGAAGTTGACGCGAACCATGGCGAGGCTCTTTTCTGTCTTCCCAATTTGTTTCTAGAAGCTGCAACCCCATTTTCAACTCTCTTGATCTCACTCGGTCAATATCGACTTACCTCCCGTCTGCCATCCCACACATACCTTTTGATAACGCCCTTCCATTTTTGCTGTGCCGTAGGGAAAATAGATGTATGCTGCTCCCATGTTTTGCACTTTATCTCACTATTGTTGTTGAAATATATCCCGCTAAACTTGCTCTCGTCTGCCGCGCTGCGCCCCTTTAGGTGTGCCGTCCCTTCCTCCAGGAATCAGCACCCCCTCACCACTTTTAGCCTTTCTTCTTTCCAAGCTTCTAGAAGGATATCCGGCAGAGAGGAAGTGGAAAAAAGCTAGACAACTACTCCATACGTCGTAGTGCTGCCACTCACTATACTCCGCAGATGGATTCTATCTCACCCACTCATACCTTATCTTGGCTGCTAAAGACTAGTTGGACGGTGAACTACATTGCCCCTCAAAATTTAGCCGTGGTCTTGTCCAGAGCAACTCACCGATGCCAGCCTTCCATGCACAGAAAGACGCACAGAAGCAAAAGATAAAGATCCAAGGCGACCATAATGGAGACGCCATAATAACGATTATCGGCAACAGACTCACTCGGCTTCCCCGTGACCTCAGTCGGCCACTTTAACATCCATCTGGAGCATTGTTGCGCTTATCTCTCCCTACTAGCACTAGGTGCACATACTCTTTCGACGTCAAAAAGCACCATCATTCTGTAGGTCCACTTGGACGCGAAGAAGAAAAAGGACTTGCCTGATCTAAGAGAAACAAGGCTCGCGGAAGCTATGTCGTAGATCAGAAGAAGCAAAGGGCCGTGGACAAGCATCTCCATCCAAAGTACCTGGTCTGCTTTTGTTCTATCTTCCGGGCCAATACGGGGCATCCACGAAGCTTCCCCTCTCGAAGCTGAGCACGACAGTGCATACCCCAATCACCTCAGTGTACGAAAGGACGAATACTTGCCAACTAAGGGCCAGAATAATTAAAACTTGCAGGAGTTGAACAAGTTTCCAAGTCACAGCACCAACTACCCCTCCATCACTCTTTCATTGCCATAATTTTGAAAGCCTCACATTGCATGTGAGATCACTCCATGCATGATTAGGCTTTTGATGTACTTCGATTTTCTCATGACAGAGGCGGTCTACCAGAAAGTCGAGAGAGATCTTCGGGGCGGCCGAGCTACTCTGCTACACGGGCATACAGGGATGGTGGAAGGATGGACGTTACTGTACTGCGGCTGCATCATGCACTGCAGCAGCTCTACTGTAGTTGTGCAGCTGCTCTTCTGTCTACGGCATATTGCCGGTGTCATTCCATCATTATCTTTCTATCTTCCTTCTGTCGTCTTTTATCATGCTGCTTCTTTTCGCCCATGATAAGGGTTTCTGAACGCTCGAGAGGCGCCAAACAAGTCCAAACAAGCCACAAACCCACCCACACCTGACTGACACCCTGGACGCAACACAGAATCCAGGTAGCGTGATCTACAGGCCTGCGACTGTGCAATTGAAAGAAAACGGACAAAATAGCGATTCGCAACATCGTTCTCCATTCGATCCAGGAGCAAAAGCAGGCCCAAATGTGGTCGCACTCGAGATGGAGTGGTACGGGGCATCTGCTCGTTCTTGGATAGTAGTATCCAACGACAACAGCGTTGCTGGCAGTTCCCCGTTGACTGTTGCGGCACCCCACCGCTTCCTACCATCCCATCTTCGTCTCTCTCTTCTTTGCTTCGATGTATTCGTTTTGGACGATGTCCAATCTCGTTCCCCACACACACCACACATATGCAAGCCAAAACGCCCAAAATGCCCAAAGCGACGTCCTCCAAACAGATGTCTCGTACCTAGTCCTACCTTCTGATAGCTGATAGCATATGGTGCGTCTCGCGGGCCTTTTTTTATTGATGTTCTGCTTCTTTGTTTTCTTCCCTGCTTTGCCTGCCCCGTGCTCATTTCCCTAATGGCATCGACAACAAAGCGCTTGGGAGTCCACACCCTCTTTTCTTTCCCAATGCCATTTATTGATAACAACGATGCTCATGTGGACCAAAAGTGCAGAATAGAAAGAGCTACGTCGGCTACAAATACTTGGAACGAACAATTCCTGATCAAAGGATGGAGCTGAAGCTCTTGAGGCGAACCACGCAATGACAGCTAAACACGAAAGGAAACACACACTTTAAAGTCCCCATGATCAGCAGACGATACGATTTACGAACAGTACGAGGGATGCGAGTTGTTTCTCACTGCCCGTGCTCTTCCCTTTTACTGGATAGATAGATGCAAAATAACAGTAGTCTTTGTAATTTTAAAGTCAGCAAGAAAAACGTACAGGACGATACATTGCGTGGGCGAGGGACGAAAGGTGCAGACACAGGGTCGCATTGTGCTTTCGTGCTTTGCTTCGCAAAAAGCTCCCAGAAACACGGTTGTATCTTATTTCAGAAAATACGAGGTCGACAGACCACGCGCGGGTGCTCTCTCTGCTGCTTTGGACCGCTGGACGAAGGGCAGGGTCTTTGCCAGGGGTGCAGCACGCTTTGATAAGGGCAACCTAGAGCCCCAAGAACCAACAGCATGAGCCGTACAACCTGTCCCATGTGCATCGCCGAATGTCAATACTATTCCACACAAGGAACCCTGAGACTTTGCACATGCTCTTTGTTCTTCTCCAGGGATACGATGTACCCAAATGTAAATAGAGTTTCGGGATAGGTGTCCCAGCGTTTCTGCATGGCGCCATGCTGTGTCACTGGTGAACACAACGTGATACCGACAAAGGGAGGGGAAGCCAGGCCGGCAGAGGCAGAGGTGCGACAGGTATGAAGGCGTCTCTTTGGACGATCTGTACTCTGTACGATATACTTAAGCAGCACCTGGCCAGCTGAGATATCGCCGCAAGCCTTGCTTCTGTCGGTGTGCATGTTGTACCTGTAGCTTCGGTGGCTGGATATCACCAGCAGCTTCAGCCGACTGTCCGACCTTGTCCACCGTGCCTGATCTCGAACTTTTTTTCGAATCGAGCCCCGACACTGAGCCCCATCGCGACCAGTCCCTCCAAAACGACGGTCGGTTCTGTTCCGACACCATCCCCGGTGCTACAGAAGCAGAGCCACATGTCGGACAGTGCGTATGCGTGTTGGGCGTGGCCGGATACACGTCGTGGCCGTATGTGGCATTGAGAGACACCCCGCCGACGATATTGCCCGTCTCTAGTCGGATCCATGTTTCGATAGCAGGTCGCCGGTCAGCGGGCGATGCGGCTGCTGCAGCTCGCCTCAGACTTTCTTCCGTGACACGAACTTGCCGACCACCACGCGTCCAAGAGCCGTATCCGCCATAACCAGTGTGCTGTCCGAAGCAAATATGAACACCGGTACCCGGGATGTCGACACCAGGCAACATACGGCCAGAAGCCCACGTGTGGCACCACGTGTCTCCATGGTCATGGCCGACAAACATCGCCACCACACCCGTTCCGTTGCCTGAAGCGGCAATGGCACGCACAAACGACTCGTCCTGGCCACCGTAGGCACATCCACCTTGAAGACCGCTCGGGCACCAGCCCTCTGCCTGCTGTGCCAAAGGTTTATCGTCGTTGATACCTGGCTGCCGATGGGGATCAATGTTGCTGCTTCTGCCGCTGGCCTTGCCATCCGGAGAGGCATTCATCTGCAAGGCATATGCTACATTGGGTGGGATGTGGACGAAAGCCAGTGAGGGAATGGCGGACGCGTACTTGGACTCTAGCTCTGCCTGTGTTCTCTCAAACCATGAGACCACACTGTCGTCCACCCAGTTCTCTTGCCCAACGCGCTTGCCCGTCGTCGCGTCCTTTTGCTGGTAGTGGAAGCCGCCACGGCTGTCGAAGAACCATAGAATGAGCTTGGGCACACAATTGTCGACCATGTCCTTGTCGTTGGTGGACGCACAGTCGGAGCCGTACACGGGAAGGTAGTAGTTGGTCACGCCTGCGCGGCGGGTGTCTCCATGCTTAGGAGTTGGCAGCATGTTGGTTGTGCGAGCCAGCCCCGTGGGCACCTGCTGCTGCTCACGCGCCAACAGGTCCACTCTTGACAAGTTGAAGTCACTGTCATGGTTTCCGTAGGTGGACGCCCAGGGTATGGCACGGTGGACCATGGGCGCGACAATCTGGTCGAGGTAGACGGTGCTATTCTCGCGAAACGCATTCTCGCCTGTGATGAGGTCGCCGTTCAGGACGACAAGGCTGGGCCGTTCGGCGTCTAGCACATCTCCCATGACCCGGACCGTGTTTCGGTCCTGCTGTGGTCCCCAATGTGTCCAGGCATCTTGTGTGGTACGGTCAGCAAGACATCAGGAATTTGAGAATGAGAACGGACGAAACTCACTCTCGCCAAAGTGTAGGTCCTCAAAGATAGAGATCTGAAAGGAGCCATCGCTGTGGAACTGGAGCGGTGCCGTTGGGTCGCAAGCCGCTCTTGAAGCTCTTCGAGCAGCTTGGCTCGGAGAAACAACCGCGTCTGCCGACAAGAACACCGCCGACGTAGTCACGATGCCAACAACGCCGAGCACAAGCGCCAGCGCCGATCGGTTCAACATCGCCGAAGTACCGTAAACGGGCTAGTCTTCACGAAAAAGTGTCGCGCGGCGTCTCGACAGCCCTCACAGTGGCGGCTTCAATAGCCATAGAATAAGGATAAACTATAAGGATGCATGTTGAGGGGTTCCGTTTGGAAGTGTGGCAGAATGTCTTATTTTTCGAATTAGGAGATGTTTTGTGCATCCCTGGAGCCGTTGCAAATAGGCAGGAACGGAGGATAATTTGGCGGAAAGTGCGCTGAATGTCAGTAAATACAGGGCAGTCGCGACAACACGTGATTCGTAAACAATGGTCATTGGTCATTTCCTAATTTGAATTCGAATGATTTGCTTTCTTTCTTCATTAATTTCTATTCATTACAGAGTACATCGTCACACGCCTTACAGCTTGTCCTCGTCAAACGGCCCATCCTCCTCGACCCGCTGCCAAATATCGTTGAGCACACTCGCCTCGCGCTCAATAAACTGGCCATAGCCCTTGCCGCCGACAATGCCCTTGCCGTCGCGATCCCACACAACTTTGCCGCGCAGCACCGTGTACCGCGGCCAGTTGGTGACGCGCTTGCCCTCGTACGGTGTGTAATCGACGTCATGGTGCAGCATGCTATTGGTAATGGTCAGGTCGTCGAGACCCGCGGGGCGCTTGGGCGAGCCGACGTTGGGATACCACACAACCAGATCGGCGTCGGACATGCCGGGCATCATGGCACCCTTTTTCGGGTAGAGGCCGTACAGCTTGGCGGCGTTGGTGGATGTGACCTCGACAAACTTTGTCAGGGGCAGCTTGTCGCGGCGGTCGGTTGCCGAGAAAGTCAGGGGCAGTCGCGTCTCGACACCGGGCAAGCCGTTGGGGATGTGGCGGAAACGGCCGACAGGGAACTCTTCGGAGATGCATGTCTTCTTGCCGGTGACGTCGTCGTCAAAGTTGAAGGGGCAGTGGTCGGAGCTGAGGACAGCGAACGTGCCATTGCGCAGACCTGTCCAGATGACCGCCTGGGCAGCAGCGTCACGCGGGGGCGGCGAGCAAACGTGCTTAGCAGCCTCGAAGCCGTGCGGCGCGTCCAGGTGCTCCTCGCGCGTCAAGAATAGGTATTGAGGGCATGTTTCGGCAAACACGGGCTGGCCGCGCGTCTGGGCCTCGCGAATGCGCTTCGTGGCACCGGTGTCGCTGATGTGCACAAGCAGGATGGGTGTCTGGGCAACGAGGGTGGCCAGTGCAATGGCACGGTTGGTGGCCTCGTCCTCGAGAAGCTGGGGACGTGAGTGAGCGTGGTACCGTGGCGCGACAAGACCGCGCTTCTCGAGGCGCTCCGTCAACCAGGTCAGTACGTCGCCGTTCTCGGCGTGGATCATGGTCAGGACCTTGTTTGCACGCGCCTCGGCCAGGACCGACAGAATTTCGTGATCACGCAGCTGCAGCGCCTCGTAGGTCATGTAGATCTTGAGCGATGTGATACCGCGTGAGGGCAATGAAGAAATCTCGGACAAAGCCTGGTCACCCGCGTTGCCGACGAGCAGGTGGAAACCGTAGTCACAGTAGCAGTTGTCACGAGCAAGCGAGTGGGCGACGTCAAGGGCTGACAGGAGAGAGGGCTCAGTGCGCTGCTGCGGCGCAAAGGCAACCAGTGTCGTGGTGCCGCCGGCAATGGCTGACCGTGTGCCCGTCTCGAACGAGTCGGCCGACGAACCCTTGCCGAACATGCTCGGCTCTTGCAGATGAACGTGGCAGTCAACACCGCCTGGCATGACGTAACCGCCTTCAGCATCGATAAGGCGCTTTGTTGACGCCGTGGCCAGAGACCCTGACGGCGCAAGCAGTGCAATCTTCTCGCCGCGGATACCAATATCATAGGCGGCGATGTCGGACGCGGTCACACACACGCCATTGGTGATTACCAAGTCATATTCTGTGCTGTCTGCCATTGTGAAGTGTGAAGTATGTGAGATTCGCTGTGGATGTAAGGGGGGAGGGAAAGGTCGCGAGATCGAGGAGGTTGATTGGAAACTACAAAAACAAGACTGGGCTCTACGACAGAAAAGGGTCTATGATGCCTTTTAAACACCCCAGCTTTGAGCTCAACAGCTCGGGGTCTGTCGGCGCGGTCCTGTCGCATGTCTCCCAAAAAGGAGAATTGCTCACGATAAGCTCGGCGCTGTACATCGAGTATCGGCGCTTTCCACCATTTCGCTCGCGCCTTCATACTATGGCGATATCCAGAGAGGGGTTCTAGCGAGGGGTTTCAACGGCTTTTAGAGTTATTTAGGGGCCTTTAAGGGGTACTTTAGTGCTAACAAAGGCGCCGAGTTGGCATCCAGGCACCGTCGGCTCTTCCGATAAGACGGCATTTGGCGTGTAAGTCGCTCGTTATCGGGCCAGGCCGGCCGATAAGATCCTAACGTCGCCGTTGCGATTTGTCTTCAACGGCCGTTTCTCTTTCTTGGCTTTCATATTCAATTTTCAATTCGTGAAACCAGCTTTCTTTCCGAAGTTGGGTGTCTAGTTGCTCCCAGCCAGCAGGAACAAAAAAAAATTGACAAGGTT